>CM042086.1:736298-861298 GCA_023512835.1 Taxillus chinensis
AGGAATCCAGAAGGAATGACCTAAATGAGGGGAAAGCAAAGTAGGAATAGCCCACTTCAATATTCCCTTCCAAGAATAACGACAGATTTACATCACAAGTCACTTCTAACAAAAAAAAAAAATCTGTACTTTCTGCTTGCATTTACGAGGAAGCTTCTCCTACCAATGCTGCAGCGGCCTGAGAACCCCAATAATCACCAACAAACTGTGCAGGGAACCACCCAACCTTTAGGCCCTCTGCGCAAAGAATATCAGTCTCCTAACCTCGGTTAAGTTCCATTGCTGCTCCCATGAATCATTAGTCATGTCCTAGTTTCCCTGTAGTTAGAAAACCTTTCCAAATTTTTTTGAAAAAATAAAAACTTGTTTTGCAAGTCAGGCTTGAGCGAGGCATGCCAACCAGATTTTCTTGTTGACTCCTCAAAATCTGATCTCTAAATCTAACGGCTCCTTTCCAGTCCCATAAATGATGAGCCTTTGACCTTATGGCGCTTCAGCCCAATGTCTCTTGAGGGTGATTCCCCTCTTGTCTTTACCGAGTTGTGCTGAAAGATACCATTTTGGTAGTATTCTCTCTGTTTCTGCACTGCTTCCTTGCTGCCCATCTTTGATTTAACGGGCATGGAAATGGAAGTTCCTCTAGAAAACCTATCATGTGAAACGTCATGTGAAGTTTCATTTTTAACATGAACCCTAACCGTAAAAGAATTATGCCTTTTCTTTCCAGTTGTGTGGCCCTCTGACTGAGACAATTCTCCACGTCTTCCGTCAGGCTCAAGCTTCTTCAATCGTCTGCAACTCTAGATGCAAAAGGACAGTGACTCAGTTGACATCATAATGAAAAATTCACACGCCCCAGCTTTAAACAATGAGCTTAAATTAAATAATTTAAACGGGAGTAAATAAAGAAATAGACCGTTCAAAATAATGTGCCACCAAATCCCAGGAGAATAAAAACAATATATAGAATTACCTCAAAACAGTATGTGTTGATTCACAAAACTCAAAACAATAGTAAGTAATTTCTAACTGAAATCATCAACGTGGATAACAGGAATTACCTCTAAACTAGTTTTAAACATTGGATTTGTTACCATCTTGGGCGACATTGGTATAAAACCAGATTTTGAGTTGATTATATATATAGAATTCCAAAATAAAATACTTCTTGTCTGCTCTTACTTTTTTACTTAATTTTTATCATGTCTGTTAACAGTAGCTTCACTCATTCAAAAACCAGACCAATCACTACATCTGCAAGGATAGTTTCATAAATAACTAAAAAGATGGTAAAACCAGTCAAATTATATTTACATTACTAAACAAACATTTATATTTACATTACTAAACAAATATGCATGCAAGATCAAGCCTGTGTTTATTTCATTCCTAGCGCACTTCCCACACGCTAATTCTAAATCCAAACAAAAGCTAACAACCTGAATTTTGTACCTGCCTGCTAACCAGAAGATTCATTTTGCACTTAATGCAATCTGGCACAGACCCATTACACACCATTAGTCATCACTCACTTTGACACCTGCATACCCAAATCAATTGATGAAATTTATAATTGAATATTTTCCTTTTTATCAGTGAACCCAAATCAAATCTATGTTTTTCTTTAACAAACCCCAGCCACAACCACTAAAATTCCCCCTCCCCCTTAAATAAATAAAAAATCCACAGCACGTAATTTATTACACGTTACCTTTAAATGGTACATTTTATCGTTAAAAAGAAGTTACAATTTTGAAGAGAGCTATATTTAATACTATAGATGCTAACTTGACTTTCTCACCAGTTCCCAACATCTCTCTCCGTCTCCCTCAAAGGGGCACGCCAGTGCCCAACAATTGCAGCCCAAGAAACAGGAAGTTCATTATTCTGAATGAATTTACTTGCACCAATGTCTGAATAGAAAGGTTTGTCTATAGCTCAATTTAAATCCTAGAAACTGCTTTTCTAACCATCAAACAAATGCTAACTTTTTTTATCAGAAAAATCTATGCTAATTAATCATTCACATTTTTATTTTTAGACCAAAATGTGGGGAAAAAGAAAATGATATAGGATTAGGCAAAAGCATAATTATTGAGGTTTGATCCTACAAAAATTTCCATGTAAAAATATTCTAAAATCTAGTTTATTATTTTTTAAACTTAAAATTGTTATCTATTGGTTCACATTTGTTCAGACAAGTGGGAGAATGATATAGGAATATGCAAAAGCATAATTATTGAGATTCTTTTTTATTAAAAATTTTCTGTAAAACTATTCAACAATCCAATTTAATTACTTTTCAAAATTACAAATAATACCTATTGGTTATATGGAACAGGCTATCTGTTAAAAATAAATTCAGGTTATTCCTTGGTTTCGAACAAAGATTTTTTTGAACTATGTATCAGGGTTGAACAATCTATCCTTCACGTTTACCCAACAACAGCCACTTGATCACTGTATGTGTTGGTCTAATTATCTAGGGAATTGAAAAGGAAATATATCGACTTAATGGTTATGAAATTGGCTATAAAAGTTGACCTCAAGCAATGCTTTTGAAAACTATATAATTTATCGAAGTTGAACAATGCATCTTCCAAGTCTGCCCTATATGACAAGGTTTTGATAACTTGTAGCATCAAGCAACACAACCATGTCATATTGTCATGTGAAACTATAGCTTAAACATGTACCTGTATATACTAGAATACATTACAATGACACAGTTCCATATGTACCATACCTGATGCTCACTAAGTTTTGAAGACACTGCATCTTTCAATTTTCTGTTTTCCACCTTCACGGAACGACGCTTTACTCTGAACATTTCACAATCAGAACTATCACTGTCTTGATCCACAATGGGCACACCCTCCAATTTGTTACCATTACCTGGTCGGGTAGGTAAGGTATTATCATATGACATGGTAGAGGGGGAGGAATCACAAATCATATGAGATACATGATAAGGAGGGTTTGAAGAAACAAGATTTTCAAAGTTGGAACTAGCATGCCCATGTACCTGCTTAGGGAAGAAAGGGAAAACAAGAAATGAATGTTAGCTCATGTAATACATTATTGATTATAATACTAGTATGGATTTTATTTTATTTTTTTGAATTAATAGCAGGAGAATAAACTAAATAAATACAGAAAAATATTATAAATGTAAAGGTAAGTAAGATAATATTAAAATTCAGACTTTTAAATCTTACTGTGCTGGCTGGGACAGCATAAAGGATGGATTTTCTTGACTCCTCACTACTAGAATGTTCTCTAGTAGTGATGTGTCTGATTTGCTTGTTCGAAGTGCAGTCAAGCTGCAGTGTCTGCTCATGAGTTGTAACATCGGCAGTGTTCAGAGTAAAATTAATCTCACAGTATGGAGTGTAGCCATCCTCTTCAGAAATTTCCAACGAATTAGACAGAAAAAACATATCTCGGTCTTTATTGTGTTCTTGAATCCCCTGTGATACTTCCTCTTCCTGCTCAAACTGCTTGGCTGCAGTTTCCATTTCAGAAATATTTTCCCTTAAAAAGAGGTGGTAATTGTTCCCACACACGACGTCAAGAGACTCAATCTCTGGTTTACAAAACAATCAAAAAGATTCAAATGACCAAATTGAAGACACCTGGATAAAAAATTCAAAAGTATTGAACAAAGTCATGAGTCAACAATACCATGATAAAGGCACACAGGATGCAGCGAACAACTACAGTTAATGTATGCTATATAACAGTCGCGCTTGCATAGGCTGCAGAGAATAGTTCCGTGGGAATACAGTGAAACACCCATGCATACTGGGGATTTCCTCAAGTTCCAACGAGCAAGGTGCTGAAATCGCATTAGTTTCACAAAAGAAACCTTAATGCATTGGTCAGAGACCATGTCCAGCGATTGGAAACTTGAATCTTGTAGTTCAGATCTCATATGAAGAAGCATTGCTTCTTTACAAAGAAGTTCATCATGTGAAAGGAGAGGAGTTCTGTTAAGAAGTGCATAACGGCGACTAGCAATTGCTCCTAGTGGGAACCAATTGCCAATGGCAAAGTTTACAGCCTCACCACAGTTAAATCCTGAAGTCAATAGCAGAACAAGGAAAAAACAAAAGTAAAATTAGAAGCTACTTATTATGATATCCAAATTAATAATGATATGTTTCATAACCGATAACAAAAAATATATAATTTACCATGACTAAACCCAGCATGATAAGCTCTAGGGAAAGTGATTACGAATTCCCCAGGCTTTTGCACAGCTTTGTAGACAGGTACGTCATGTTCCATCAAAATGCTTGGAGGAAAAAAAGTAGTTTTCCCCAAGAGCACATCAAAAGCTCCATCTTCTCCATCAGTTGATGTAATATCACGGCTATACACATGAGCCTTCACTACTTTTTCAAATTCCAAAGCAGCATGGCCTGGAATGCCATACCATGTTTTTGATGCTCCACAATGATGATAATTAATGCTGCCAACAGATGGATTATAAATGACTATATTTCGAAATATAAACAAAAAAAAGTGAACTGAAAACTACAAAAGTCTCTGGATATACCTGTACAAGTAGTGATCCTCCACATGCCAAGCAAACATACTAAACAACATTCCAATATAAAGCATGGGCTCTGTTACACCCTGACATAAATGCAACTTTAGTGTAGGGAAAATAAAAGAGTTGGCATAAGCAAAAAATTCAACAGAAATGAAAGAAACGAATAAGTCATCACAGTACCGGAATTGTTGTTTCTAGAAGCCGCAAAATGGACTTCGATAACAAAGAAATTTTCTGAAAGCAACAGAAAAAGAAAAAAAAATAGAATTAGCTATTTCTTTGTCATTATTTTGGAAATTTTATTTATTTTATTTTATTTTATTCCACTAATCAAGAATTAACAAGAAGAAAAATGCTGACTGGTGAAGAGACTTTTATGGAAATGGATGACATGAGGCCAACAAGCAGAAGCACATCCAAAAAAAAAAAGGAGATTAACACTATACGTGTTGGGGCAGGCAAGGATGAAGAAGGCTGTAAAATGATATAAAGATTTTCAAATCACCACAAAATCATTTGTGAGCAAACAAAAGAATGCATCGCTTCCAAATCCAGCAAAAGGTAATCCACACATTCACAAGGGGAAAACAACATAAAATAGTAAGCAAGATTAACAGTCAACACCTTCAAATTCCATTTGCTTATACCAAGTGGATCATTGGGCGAAGATGAAAAGGCACTACCATCAACATCACAAGCATATTCAACAGATTCTGTCTTTCCAGAAGCTATTTCATTCCAAAAGTCTTTTTCCAAATATGTAGCAGGAAGGCATCCAGAACTACAATATCTACGAGTAAAAACCTTGTTCGCCATTTTCTCGAAGTCACTAAATGTATAATTTCTGAAAAGTGAAGCTTGTATGTTAATAACAGTATGAGCTAAAGAAAAGAAACTTTCCATACCCGATCAGCTCACCTTCCGCTCATGAAATAGGTGATACTGTCATCACAATCCCACTCAGCAAGACGGAAAGGTTGCACTCTAGTTGTAAACTTAAATCCTGCTTTCTCTTTCATTAAGACAATCCCAGCAGGAACAGAAGCACTCAAAGGAGAAATGATCTTACAGATACCTGAGAAATTTGAAAGAAAAAGAAAAAGGAAATATTATAATAATTATTAAAACCAGAATTTTGCTTGTCATACATGTAACAAAACGCTCAAGACTGAGACCATATATAGCCTTGCCAAAATAATAGAATAGAATAAGATAAAAAGAAGACACGCTGTTGCAGCATGTAGATATTGTAGTTCTAGTATGCCTTAGACAAAATAAATAAATTCTTAACTTAAAAGTACAGAAAATGGAGATAATTTAGTGTGAAAAAGTCAAACGAGTATCAGAAAAGAATGCAATGCAGGAACATAACATATGGCATGTCAAACTAACACAAGGTTTTAGACAATGGCTTGTAATACAGCTATAAATTCACTAGTCGTCACGCAGCTGACAGAAAGAACGTTACCATATCTGGAAGCTTGTGGAGCTATATTTTGAAGATACACTAAAGGATCCTCAAATTCTTCCTTTGTAGGACAATACACGGGGCATTCAGGAATTCTATCAATCCAGTCAAGATCAGCTGTGCCAAATTTATTCACCTTTCGCTTTGAGAAAATGTCCTTTTCATTTGTAATGCCACCAGATCTGGAAAATGAACTTGTAGCTCCATGTAATCTCACACCACATGATGCAGAAGTTCTTAGAGTATCTCCTCCACTTCTGGTCATTGTGCTCGCAATAGATGTAATCTCAGACATAGCTGCTGGATGCATGCGTTGAAGCCTTTTGCGCTTCAGAAAATTCATCCCATTCTTATCCTCTTTTGACAAACAAACCCTTCCTTCCACCTATCAAAAAATTGAAACCCAATATACAATACATATTACTAACTTGGAGACCCAGGGTAAATGAATTCATAAATTTCCCCATTTGAACTAAAAACAAACATTATTTACATTAAACATCAAGAATAAATATAGCAAGAATTTTCAATGAGGTCCCCATTCCACAATGAAATGACAGGATATTGCAAACTATTGGCAACAATAAACTTCAGTCAATGGAAGTCTTTGAAGTCGATTAGCATGTTAAACACGTCAGCACATTAACATGACTAGCGAGCATCAGATTCCAACTAGCAAAATATGTTGCAAACAAAAAAACAAAGAACTTGTGCAAATGAAAAATTAAACAAGCAAATGCCTCAGCCTCCAATAAATTGTTGGGTCAAGTTACAAAATAACATACAATTGCAACCCAAAACAAATGCGTAGCATGACACATTCTACGGCATTGGCTATGCAGAAACCCAATGCATCACAGGTCAGTAGAATCAGAATCAGAGCTTTCAATCCAGCATGCAGAAGCAGATTAACATTTGTGATCCTAGTCAAAAATTGTTGAACTGAATCCCTGCTTTCAGACGAGTTTGGCCAACTACACCAAAGTATACACTGGTCCCACCTGTGCCCTAATTAAAAGTTTGGTAGTCTTTTCGTGGTATAACAACTCTAGTATGAAAATTTTATAGGTTCTCGCCAAATCTTTAAAATAAACAAGCAAAGATTAACAATATCGGAGTCGCCTGTCTTAATTGCAACCACATAAATTTTTACCATAAATATTATCAAACAAGGAACCCTAAAAATTAGGAATGATCCAAAATGTACACGCACTTTAAAAATATGGAAATTGAAAGAAAAAAAATAATCTTTGAACTTAATTTTTCCTCATAAAAAAAAAACGTGAAGACATTGAAACTTTCTATATGCCGTTTTGTGAAAAATAACGAAACTAGTCCACTGCAATCTACAAATCGTGAGAAGACGCTTCAATTACTACACATTGTTTCGGTCTGAAACTTACAATTCAGATCAAACAACCAGGCCGTTGCGATTTGCGACTAGAAATAGACCGCGAAATAAATAGGGGAATGGTGAAACAAAATATATATATATATATATATATATATAATAAAAACGAATTCTTACGAACTTCGAAAAAAATACGAGATCCAAACAATCAAGACGATTACTAAACTGAACAAACCAGGAGACGAGCATTGAGAATCAATCAAACATTATAAAACTGGGGAACAGATAGGACGAAAACCGAAAGAAAACTCAAATTCTTTTTTTAAAATCACGCACCATCTCATCCCGTGCTTCTCCCTCGTGGGCCTCCGTCTTCTACCAAAACGAAAAACAACGACGCGAAATTTTTGTAAATAAAAAAATCAAACAACCAACCCTAGATCGTGATCTAGGCCATCAAATACCCCAAACAAGCCTTCAAACTCCCCACATTCTCGAAATCCAAGACGAACAAGAAGAAAACGCCTCGGACCGCGCCGAACTCGGAGATCCAAACCGATTCCCTGGACCAAGAAACCGCAAACCGCAGCGAAAACACGAGAAAACAGATCAATGAGGAGCGCGAGATTCGGAGGCTAATCGCCGGAGATTAGAGCATTTTCCGGCCACGGTTCACGGCGTCTGCGCCGAAGGAGAGAGAGAGAGAGATAGAGAGAGCAGAGAGCTGGTGGGGGTAAGAGAGAGGAGAGAGAGAGAGAGAGAGAGAGAACAGTAGACGCACCGCAGGGAGGAGATTTGAGGAAACGGAAAAAGAGGAGCGATGGGGATAATTTATAGTTTTTATATTCGATAAATAATAAAATATTGTTGCTTTCAAGAGCGAAATTTCGGTTTTTTGGTTATTGCTCCTTTGAATATTATTATTATTTATTTATTTACTTTAAAATAATAATAAAATAATAAAGGGAAAGGGTAGTGTGAACTTCGAAGGAAAGCGGTGGTTGTTAGGTGGTTCAACCGAACGCTACTCGCCGGCCAAAAAGGACACGCGTTTTCCCACCTTGCGTTTCTGGAGCCGCGGCTTTCGGGCAATAAAATGATCATAAAGCCCCTGCCGTCACTCGCACACTGATGACCCGCAAGGGGCGTTTCCGTAAGTCCGGATGAGAGGCGGATTGTATCACGTGCTCTTAGGTGCACCGCCCCACGCCTGCACATCCGACGAATCTGACCGTTGTTCAGGACACCTTACAATTTTAGACGGTCAGAAAGTGACCAGCGCTGCAAATCTGGAATCTGTCAATGCGGCGGCCAGCAGTACAGTAGGTTATATCCCCCCACATCACACCGTTCATTCGGAGAAGAAGAGTGTGATGGGAGGCGAAAAGACATTATTGCCCTTCACCCCCTTCCGGGTCGTGGGCAGTTTGGACTTTTGGACATTTCGAAGGAGAACGATCCGATCTCGTGGGGGTACACAGGGAAAGTCGGTTCCCTACATGGCAAGCGAAGCGATACGGAAGGAAGGAATGCGGATGGACATAGACGTGACGCATCCGGAAAAAAAAAAAAAAAAAAAAAAACCAACCATATCTCGTGACAAATCATCCGCGTATCTCATCTGTCCGTTTTGCATTATTATTATTATTGCTGTTTGCTAATAATTGTGTACTTTTAATTTTTCCTAATTATATTATTTCTTTGCCCACTTATAGTTAATATAATAGATTAGTTCCTCCCATTATTGGGTGCCTACATGACAGCTATTGCCGATATTCTTTTAATAAACCAAATCAAATATATATATATATATATATTATATATATATATATATATATATATATATATATGTATACCATTTCAATTATTTGAGGATTTGTTTCTGTCAGACAATATTTTATTGGAAGCTAATTTTTATTATTTTATATTCTGAAATTATTGACAGTCTGTTGGAAGTTCATGAATAAAAAAATTTGATTATCTACGTCAACGATTAGTTATTTGATTATTAAATAAAAATAATTAGAAAAGTAAAGTCACTAATAAAGTCTACCAAGCCATCCTATTCCTATGTATTAAATCAGTGGGAGTTTTCTAATTCCATGCGCGGCTTTGTGAAATTAATGAATATCAAATTTTGTCTGTCTTTAAAAATTAAAAATAAAAATAAAAAATAATGTTATGAAATTACGTATAAGTAATTGTGACAACATGACACTATATCATACAATCAAATAACGAATGAAGAAAAAAATGATCAATCACAATTTTTTCATGATGATGTCACAAATTTGCTTTTTTTGTTGTGAAACAAAAAATTAATATAATAAATGAGGTGATAAACAACCCGGGCCCATTATTGCATATTAGGAAAAAAATTTGATGACCACTGATAAAGAATTAACTCTTAAAGTCCATTCTTGAGCAGCAGTTTTGATTTAAGGGTGAAATATGACATATCACTTATCTTATTGAAACATAATCAATTTATACTACGAATGAATTATTTATCGTACAAATGTGTTAAAAATTAAGGTAACATGTAACATATATATAATTTTATTAAAGAAAAATAAGACTAGTCAAAATTTTAATTTTAATTATTAAAATTTAATTATAGCTTCACAACAATGATATATATGGAGAGACCAACTAATTTTCAATACATTCAAACTCGTTTGGCTGTTTGGTTAAGTTTTAAGAATCTTTTTTTAACTCGGTTTAAGAGTTTTTTATATCAATTTAAATAAAATTAAACCCTAATTTCATCAATCCACACTAAAATTATTTCTCACAAAAATAATTATATTATATTATTATATTTATTTAATTTGTATATAATTAAATTATTATATATGTTAATTAAAAATATTTATTAAATTAAATTGACTCCTAAACACGAAAATCAAAAACTTTAAAAAAAATATGAAGCTCCTTAGCTTACTCAATCTATGAAATATATATTAATATGTATTTGATTTTATTATATAAGTAATTACGATGATAAGTTTTGTTTTGTTTTTATTTGACTAGTAATTTAATAGTTTATTTTATTATGGATCATAAAGAGGCTAACATATTGTTATAATAAAATAATTATTTTACTATCAAGTTGGGAGGGCATTACCGTTATTCAATACCTATAACATGGGTAATTCCGGTAATTGGAAAGGCATTTATGGGCGCCTGGTGACAAATGAGGCCTTTTTTATAGACCGTCTCTCAAGTAAACTGACACAATAAATTGGAGGGTCCCACCTACTAACTGAAGTATACGTATGAGTCGCCGTCGTGGCGAGGCGAGAGAGCGTGACTAACTAACAACACCTGCCCGCGGAGTAAAAATGTCGGAGTCTGTTCATATTATATGTATCCTGAAAATCGATGAAATGACGAAACTGCCCACACAGTTGCGCAAAAGCCGCTTGTTTCCAACTCCCTCGCTCTCGCGTGCGATTGTCGGAGGTACATCGCCGCGCCGGTGGTAGGGGGGCCAGCGGCTGTCACAGCAGTCAAAAACCGAAATGATTGACTCGCCTCCGCCGTCAGATCTTCTCTCCATGTACGGGCTAGATTAGTTTTTCTGTTGGCAACATTTTCGGCATTGTATTTGCGGTGCCGGTGTTCAATTTTAATTTTGGGGGCGTGAAACGTTGACCCTGGACTGGTTGACACGGGATGGGGCACCAATCGACACGTTGAAGGGAAAACCAAAAAAAACAAAAACAAACAAACAAACCAAAGACGAAGTCAAATTGAGTTGGAGGCCCATATTATATTGTTGGAGACACCTTTTATGACAGCAGGAATTTATAAAAGAAAACATTATTTCTTATTATTCTTCAATTATTTATTATTGTAATTTGCATTTAGATGAGCTCATTAGGTGAGCAAATGACAATTTTGGTATTTTTCATTTTTATTTGAGATAAATAGTATAAAATTTGTTGATTTTTAAAAAACATAAAACAACTTCTTTCTTCTTTTTATCTATATTTATTTTTAAATTTATTTTATATTATTTTTTCTCCACTTCTTTCACTTATAAGTATATAAAATTGTCAAACAAACATTTATAAGTATAATAATATATATTTAAAAATTATATAAAAATAAATAGTAAATTCCTACATATATGGATTAATTTTTTTATTTTCTATTCATATATCCTATTTTAAAGAACATCATATAGATTTTTTTTTTTTGATAAATTTGTATATTTTTTCAAATTATAAGAAAAGTTTAATTATATCAAACCTATTATCAATGGTATAATATTTGTTAGTTAGTACAATAATAATCTGTTATATTGTTTTACGCGTGCAAGTTCATGAATTAGCATCAACATGAAATATTTGAGATTCGTGTGAGGAACAATATTAAGACACTAAAACAACTAAGGTTTCATGTAATTATCCTCTTCGGTGGAGAGCTTGATCCAACAATTAACATAACAAATTAACTATGAAAAATTATGGAGGAGATAGAAAATATATAAAAAAGAAATTTTCTCTACTTGGTTCATATAAAAAGTAAATTTGCATGTACAAAGCTGACGATAATATAAATAAATAATACATGCAAATGGGAAAAAAATCTCACAAAAAAACTGGTTAAAAAAATGAATAGTTATAATTTTAATATCGAAATTATCATTTATTCTCACCTTGTTCGTACCAATCAACTAATCCTACATTCTTTTCTATTATTTTCCTCTTTTTCCCTTCTATAATTTTTTCGTACTTTACCAGTGTTATTGTTTTACTTTTCCTACTCAAGAGTCCATAACTCATTATCTTAATTCAACATCAATTTAAGTATAATCAATTGAAACAACAAAATACTTTATAATCTATTATTTGGAACCATTAACTTAATGAACCTACATCATAGGTGCCAATGACAAACTTTGATAATATATTTGTCATTGGGCTAATAGAGAAGCAGAGGGTAAATTAGCGCTTGAACACACCATGCAAACATGTAACTTGTTAATGTGACAAATTTCTATCTATATTAATTAAATTTGATTTAGGGGAGGCCGAGAATAAATCATACAATGGGAAAGGATTTTTAAAATTATAGTAATTTCATGTACAAAATTGAACATTCATTCCATTTAACAAATCCGTTTAGATTACTCTCACATCCATGGGTTTTCGTTCGTAACAAATTATTGAAAGTAATTATCTATAAAAAGCAACCCAAATCAACACTACATTGAAAAATAAGGATAAAATTTGAATTTTATTAGAATGAATCACCCTCAAATCCAATGCTATTTAATAATTTATGTGAAGTTGAAGTTGATATATTAAGTTAATTTACAATGAATCACTCTACTCTAGAGAGAAATTATCTAGCTATACCATTTTCGAAATAATTCTACCGATTTAAAAATTCTAAACATTAATAACGACATAATCAATTAACAGGACTATAGATATATATTTTTATTTTTAACTAATAATTTACGAAAATCATTTTACTTGGTAAAATGATAGGGCTGGGCTCTGCTAGCTACGACGTTGCCTAGCCCACATACCTCAACAACAACAACAACAACAACGATGTATATAATGAAAACAGACAGCGACACGTTAACCACGGGAACAGACAATTTCTGAAATGGCTGACAATTTGCCCATGGAAATGGCGCGAAAACACGGAAAAGCCATTGCGCAGACTTCCCGGTGTACAAAAAGCTTCTGGGGTACGTAACTGGCGGGGTAGGACCACTGGGACCCAGTAGGGTTAAGTTAGGCCCCGCTCGCAGCCAAACCGAAGCAATCGATTCGAGCACACACCTCCGCGTTCCACCGTCGTACATTCCACGTTGCGACTCCTTCAACCGTTCAACGCGACTCGTTGACTAAGTCAGCCAAACCAAACGGCGCGCCAAATAATATATCATATACGGAGGCGAGACAAATTGAGTTGAGATTTGTTTGTTTGTGTTTTTTTGAAGTGGTATTTGCGGTGGAATTATTGATTTTTTTAAGTACAGCCGCCGCTGTTTTTTTAAAACTTGAAATTTTAATATAATAAAAATTTTAAACTATTTATCTAATAGGAAGGCTGAAAAAATATTAATGTTTTAATATTTTAAATTTTAAAAATCAATTTAATAACATTTACTATTTTTTATATATATAAATAATTATATTTTATTTTTAAAATTATCTTCAATACTACTTTTATTTTTTTATCCACTTGTGAAGAATTTCTCACGCATAGACTTATTTTATATTTTTATTTTTAAGTTTTTATTTTCTTCATTAACACGTGAGAAAGTACATAGGAAAAAAAGATAATAATGTCCAACGTAAAATGTGAATAGAAAATTTTCACGAATAAAGAATAATTATAGTAATTTTAAATACGAGAAGAAGAGGAAATATTTTGAGATTTGGCTATCTAATTATAAAAAATATATAATCTCGTATTTTTTTTCAGTGTTGTCTTTCTTAAAGAAATAAATTAATTAAAAATATTATTTTAATCAAACACTAAAAGGTAAATTATTAAAATAAATAATCTTAAAAATGACATCATGATAATGTTAACTTTTTCTCATACATAATTAACTTTCAAAGTTAACTCTAAACTTATATATACATGTCAAGTGATCTAATTACCCACATGCTCATTCGATTGATAATAACTAAAAGTTCAAAAAAAAAATCATCGCAATAAAATAGATTTGTGCTTGTAATATGACCATTAATGATCATAAGAAAATTAACATATTAGCACATGCAAAGTGCGATTGTAAACAGGTATTGCCCTTTGCATCACCGATGGAAGGCTGATTGTAAATAAATAGCTGTTAACCCGAATATTAATCTAGCTAATGTATCAATGATCAAGTCATCGGTTATATAATTAATAACTAAATATATATTTATGAAAACAAGATATTATAAGCTAAAAATACAATAAAAATACTTTCATACTATAATATTATTTATTTTAATATGTATTTTTAATATAATTTTTTAATAACTTTAAAAGTTTAATAGCATAAATTCATAAATAAAGTAAAATCAAATAGAGTTCGATAGAATATTGAAGTAAAATGTTAATATTAATAATTAAATTAAATTATAAAATAAATAAAATATTATTTTATTAATTTTACAAAAATCATTCGGGTAAAAAAAATCAAATCGTCTGAATTTCTTTGATTTTTTTTTATAAAAATAATTCAATTAGAAAATTGAATCAATTAAATGACCGAATCATCCGTCCAACTGGTTGGACGGATTCAATTCTAATAACTATAACCGCAATGCTCCACCAAGAACCGCCCTTGGCGCTATGCGTCACTGCTCCGTGTCCGTCCGCGCATACACGTTCCGTATCCGTTATCCCTCCCGGGATCGCCCTACCCTTGTCAGCCAATTTGGCGTCCAAGAGGAGAGAGAGGACCACCAAGGCGGCGGGGGCGGGCAAGCATACGTACAATTCTTGAGAACTAAGGGCCGTGCATGTTTTTATTGATTCGTTACGTTTGTGGGATGCAGAACCTTGTACTTTTAATCCGTTTAATTAGCCCCCCCCCCCCCCCCCCCGCGCGCGCAAATAAAAAAAAAAAAAAAAAAAAGGTAAAAAAAAAAAAAAAACCAACCCCCAAGGGGGGGGGGGGGGGAAAAAATTTGTTTTTTTTTTTTTTTTTTTTATTTTTGTATTTGTATTTAACGAATCACTATATTGTATGTTCCAACATTTAGGAGACCTAATTAAGGTGCCATTCAAATTGTGAGCCTTATTTTATATATACCTTCTAATATGACAAAAATATTCTTATTTATATAATAAATTATCAACTTTAATTATTTTATTATTATTTACTAGATTTTTAGAAGTAACATAAATTTTTTAAAATTATAACATTATCAAAATTATAAATTAAAAAAACAAGAATAAAAAGATACTAATAATATAATATAACTATATATGAAAACATTAAACCGATATATTAGATGAAGACTCTTATTTTGGGTCAAAATTAAGGGGTCAGAAGCACAAGCTTCACTTGCTTGCTCTAATTAGGACCAGCCTTGTCAACAGCTAGGATCACAGGATGCCCATAAGACAACGCCACTCACGACAATTGCACTATATAGTAATAGTATTAGTCGCATATAAAAATAATGTTGAAGCGAAAAAAGAGACCCCTATGTATGTTTATTTCATTTTATTATTAGTAAGGTTACGTATAAACTTTTTTGCGCACGCCTTTTGTATATCTGATATGATAATATCATATTAATTCGAATCGAGTAAAGTCTTATCGAATCATTGAATCAATAAAATATATCATATCACTGTGTGCAAAAATTTAATGAACTTGTAAATAAATATTTTTTAACTTTTAAATAGAACGATTCCAAGTCTATTCCTTATGGGCACCATAAAAAGTCACTACCAAAGCCGTTGACGAAACAACCCAATAATCATAAGTGCTGTTTTTTCTCCATTTATAATTATATATTTTCCCTGCAAGTGAGCATAAGTGCAAGATTTTTTGTTTGATGTTTATTAATTAGGTCATTTTGTATTTCCATATTTATTTATTTTTTAAATTTTATTAAAAACAACTACGCTTGTACTCTTTATTATTTAAAAACTATTTATTGAAATAGCTGATCAAAGTATTTTTATTTTCAAAGAATAAAAAGATAACTCTGTAAAAATATTCAAAGGTGAAAAACTCTTTGAGAGAAGCTGTAGCCTAATTCATTATTGTTTCTTTAAAAATAGAGGTAAAAAGAATAATTTTAATCGATTTACACTAATACCCTCATATATATATATATATATATATATATATATATATATATATATATATATATATATATATATATATAAAATTGATAGTCATTAACCACCGATGGAAGAAGTTCGCTATCTTTCCCGCCCACGGTTTCGACTCCGGCCAGTGGATTTTAACTATGTCAAGTTTGGTCACCTAACCAAACTTGTAATTAGAACCAAGTTTTAAAATAATAGTTCATGTTTAGCGCACACAATTTTTTTTTTTAAAATAAAAAATCCTTCCCACATTTCGTTTGAAAGCCATACGAGAGACAAAAAATAAAGTCAGTTTTTTTTTCCTTTTGTTTGTAAGTTTAAGGATAACATTAATTTTTTCTTCTTGTCTGTAAGTAGAAAAAAAAATGTACATACATTTTAAGTGGGTATAATTAATTAGAATACAAATTATTTTGATTAAGTGATATTTTTCTTTCTCCTTGAATTCTACAAACATTTTTAATTTTAAAATTTTACGATAATACTCTCATAGACCCTTCCCATCATTTTTATCCCTAAAACTCTCTACACACGAATGTGAAGTTTTAAACCCACAATCAATCTTACTGTAGGTGAGTATATGCCTCTACCGCCATACTAGCCCGTGGGCAAATTTTCTAAACATTCAACAGAAAAATTATTTAGAGGAAAAGTAAATCATTTTTTCTTTCCATTTCCTTTATTTTATTTCATATTAAAAACATATAAACCAAAAAAAAAATGAAGAGAAACTTACTAATTACTTTCTCTCCAAATCTCCCTCCGTTTTAAATACACAAACTAGTAGGCCTCTGACTTATGTGTTGTAATTACTGGTGCGCATGCCTGCTTAGTGAACGGTGCAAAAGGCGAGAATGGATGATGATGCAATTTGTAAACGACAATGACAGAGATGAAATTAGTGGAGAACAATTTTTTACAGTGATGAATCCATTTTATATATATTGACTTAATGATATGTGTTTGTCTCTTTCCGAGTATCGGGTTTATATTATATTAAAAGAGGATATATATTATACTCCTTCAGAACCTCGTCTCTCCCGCTTATACCAGGATATTATGAAATTGTTTACGGTGAATGCAAGCCAAGCATCACGTATCCTATCAGCTAGGATAGCGAGTTCATTTAGAGAGAGAAAGAGCATTATAGAGATTGATTAAAGGGAAAAGAGCGTCAGGCGAAGGAGCTAGCAAGAAGCAATCAGAAAAGACTGCATTACTAAAAGGAAAAGAGAAGGCAGTTCCTGAACCTGTTCCTTCTTAACGATTCTGCAAAGAAAATATATATCAAAAAACCCGTACGTGATGAAGAAGCAGCAGTTGCCTGCTCAGTGTAAGAAGCCTGAGGAAGGTCAGCCGAGCAAAAGAAATGAGAAGAACGATCAAAAGAAGCAAGCAACAGTGGATACGTATGTAACATTTCAGCTAAGCCCACAAAACAGAAGTTACCAGGAGAAAAACCCAACACAAACACAGTTACACAGAACCACTACTGGTCCCATGACAAACCGAAACAACAATATTTTAGTGCCACCTTAATTAGGATTTCCAATCACCAGTTCTAGTTTCCATAAAACAAATAGTATAAATATTTATTTTAATGTGATTTTAAAAATCTTTATATTTATTTTAATTGGATATTAGATGTTAAATCCAACTAGCTAGAATCCAAAAGTAGGGGCATTTAATTAATTGAGTTTGACATAAACATAGGACGGTGGAGATTACGAAGGAATGGTGTTGACTGGCGAGTGTGTGCGCTATATCTATTTTTTTTAATCAAAATCATATTGTTTTGTAAGTATACTAATGTATAAATGCATAGGGCGGGAGATTCAACAATAAATGCGCAACACATTTATTGAACACATCAGTGGCAACGTATCACAATCTCTCTTTTTCATGCATCAATTGTTATGAAAAGTTAAATGGAAAAAAGTTATTAATTACTGGAGTGGACTGTAATAACTAGAAGGAAACCGTTAAAGAAACATAAATATATAATAAATAATATTTGATCAACAATCTTGATTCCGATTTCCGATTCAATCATCATTCCTTCCTTGAGGACAGAATTAAGAAGAGTAATTAATGTCAACAGTCAAATTGGCGTCCACTTTTTCTTATTAAAAAGGCTGTCGATTTCGAGGCTGTCATGCATGCAACCAGAAGCAGTTAGTTCATGCGTACGTGCTTGCACTTGTCAACTATATAACCCTTGTAATAAAGATTAATGTCGAGTCACAATGTCTACTGAAGTCAAAATTTCAAAAGAAACAAACAAACATGAAAAAAAAAAAAACAAAAAAACGAAATTTTCATTGTCGGCAAAAGCTATACAGCTAGCAGTTGCTGTTGCACCACCAACGCTGAAGCCGCACTCTTAACATCAGAAGAAGCAAGAAAGTCCCCTATGACCCCCAGCTCCGGGAACTCACTCCACTGCTCCAGGCCCGAAGTGAAGGCGGAGTCTGTCTTGTGCCGCCGTCCGACGATGATGAGGTCGAATTTGCTCACCAGGGACCGAATGATGGTTGCAGTCTCCGACCCTTCCGTGACTTTCCTCTCCTTGTACACTACATTGCTGCCCACTGTACCGCTGAGGAGCTTCACATCCTTTAAGGTTTCCGAGTCTAGCATCATCTCCCACTGGTCCTCGGAAGCGCCCTCATCCGGAACCGCCACGAGCCGCACCACCGTGAGATGAACCCGCGGGCTCCTCGCCATCCTCTTGCTCAGCACTAGCGCCTCCCGGTCGTCGTCGCCTCCGCAAAAGAGCGCGGCCACCTGGTAGGTCCTCGTCCCCGACCAACCCTTGTTCGGCGGCGGCAACCTTCTAGAGTCTATTTTCCAGCGGTCTACGAGGATGGCCACAGAGCATGGGGCCTTGTCGAGAACCTTAAACGTCACAAACAGAATGACCGTTTTGCCCTTTACGTGTTGACGTGATATTTTTTTAAGCTGTTTTTTATATATATTTTTTTCATACGGTGGGATTATAATAAAATATTTTGACAGAATAACTGATATCATATTAATATATAATTTTTTAAAAAATTATTATTTACGATTTATATGTAATTGTAAAAAAATTATCTGTTAAAATCTAATCTTAACTCAGATTTAAAGTTCGCGTATGGAATTAGCAAATCCGGCTCCTAATTTCTTTACCCAAGTTATAGGCCGTCATTGGGTCATCTACCGTACGTTCACTCTCTTAATTTATATTGTCACGTGAGATTCTACAAATATACGGCTCTTTAAATATGTTTGTACATGTAAACTTATTCAAAAAGTTGGAAAATGGACGGGTAGAGATATTATTAGTAGAAGCAAGGAGGAAGCGAACAACGAACCTGGGAGTTGATGGATCTCAAGGCGGTGTCGTCTAGGATGATGGCGCCTGCGGCAGTCCATTTGCGGTGGAAGGGGAGGAGGATGAGGACGGAGGTCTTGTCGAAGGCGAGGGAGCAGATGTCATGGTGCATGAAGGGGTAGGGCGAGACGACGGTGAAGACGTTGACGGCGGCGTTGGACCCTGCTTGGGTCTTGTAGCGGGCGAAGCGATCAATGATGGGCTGGCTCCGCACCCCCCGGGAGGATTGCTTCTGGCCCAGCTGGTGGTCGATCAGGAGCGGGGTGGCTCGCCCCAGCAGCTCCACCAGGTGGACCACGTCCACGCTCAGCAGGCTCTCCGCCGACGGGCCGTAAGCCTCGAACAGCTTCACGGCACTGACCGCGTCGTCCTGCCGGAACACGCAGGCCAACACCCGGATCTCCGCCCCCTTCTCCGTGTGGAGGATGTTCCTCTTCTGGTACCCGCCGTACTTGTTGCCCGTGTCGTAGAGGCACCTCACCCCCAAAGGCACCACCGTGGCATTCACCAGAACCAATATGGCCGCAACGCTGTAGAATGTGTCATCCATTTGCTGTAACAGAGGCAATGCAAGTAATTAACATTATATATATTATATATATATATAACATTAATAATAGCTAGTTTTTTGATGACCAATTAAGCAAGCTAATAAACAAAACATCCTAGCTAAAATAAATAAATAAATAAATCCAAATTGAGTGCTAAGCTATATATACTTTTTTATTTATATATACACTAGTTTTTTAGCGTACAAGTAGCATGTACACAAAGTAGGAGGAGGCAGCACATTCTGGTTTATGCAGGCTAGGAATAAGGACATGTCCACAACTCCTCTGGCGCTAAGAATGACGGAAAGAGTGAAGGCGTCCTTGTAAGGGATGTTGCAGAAGCGGGCGGTGACGAGGCCCGCCGCAATTCGTCCAGCAAGACACACGAGAATGAGGCCCAACAGGCCCAAAACGAAGCCCAATTCAAAGGCTGCCGACGCCAAGTCGATGCGGTAGCCAGCGTACGTCATGAGCAGGGGTACAACGAGGCCCGACACCAGGGTGTCGAGGCGGTCGACGAGGGTGGACCCGAGAGGCGGCCCATCGGGCACGAAGAGGCCGAATATGAAGGGGCCGGTCATGTAGTCGAGGCCCACGAAGTCGGTGGCGACGGCGGCCAACATGGCCGCGGCCACGAGGCAGACGACGTAGGACTCCTTCACGGGGTGGCCCTCCGGGGTGCGCTTGACGATCCAGACGGTGGCGGGGCGGAGGAGGTGGGTCATGGAGGCCACGAATGCGGCGGTGAGGAGGAGGGACTTGAGGACGACGAGGACGGAGATTTGGGTGGCGGTGGCGACGAAGATCTCCAGGGTGAAGAAGGAGTAGCTGAGGAGGTAGCTGACGAGGGCGGCGGCGGAGGCGGCGCGGCCGAGGTCGGAGGTGATGATCCGAAGGTCGGTGAGGAGGCAGGAAATGACGGGGAAGGGGATGAAGGCCTGGGAGGAGGTGAAGAAAGTGAGGCCGAGGCGGTGGTTGGGGTAGTAGGAGGAGTCGCCCAAGAGGCGGGTGAGAGGGGTGACGACGAGGAAGGGGAAGAAGACGGTGAGGGAGCCCATGGTCCACGCCACCTTCCCCGATTTCTGTATCATCTTGGGGTCCATCTTCACCCCCGTCAAGAACGTGAAAAGCGCGTTGCCAACCACGCTTATGGTGACCACCAAGGTTTCGGCTTCGTCGTTGAGGATCAGCTTCGAGAAGAGGCCCTCCCACGTCCGCCAAACATGTCCGAGTATCATCCCCACCTACATTAATTAATGTAACATTATATTATATTATTCAGTTAGCTATTTCATCATATATAATATTAATTAATGGGATGGAGGACGATGATGATGGTGATGATTTGAGAAACCCAAAAAAAAAAAAAAAGCAGCTAGCTAGCAGATTTGAGATTTGTTTTTAAAACGTATGCGTATATATACCAGGCCGTGAATGACGAGCCAGGGGAGATTGATGTAGTTATTATGAAGGAATCGGAGGAGGTAGTGGAGAAAAAATACGGAGAGGAAACGCAGCTCAAGGAGGGGCATTGGGTGCTCCAAAAAGTCTGAATCCCAAATGCCATTGGAGAAAATGGTGGGCGGCGGCGGTTTGTAGGAGCAGAACCCAGATTGCATGTTTTTGGGTGTAGTTAATTTTGCCTCCATGGCTGCCCCCTGGCACTGCCTGCCTGCGCCGGCCGGACCGGACGCCTCCCTGTTTACCGAGGAACAAGGAAAAACATGATAGTCGTACGTACGTGGTAGAACGATATGATGGATCTAGCTATACCGCGCGCGTGCAGTAGCTTTGGCTCTTATATATAATAATTAATAATGCCCAAACATTTACTGTAAACTTTTTATTTCGATATAAATACACTTTGGTTTTATTAATATTCTTATTATTATTTATGGTATAACATGAGGAGGGACCGACTTGAAACTCATGAAAGATGCACATCGATGGAATGGAAGCTACTGTATATATAACAAGCTCTTCATCTTGATGCACATCTTTATTATATATGTGTAAAAAATAAAATTATAAATTTATATTTCACGAAGCATCTTCAAAATACTATAAGTAATTATTATATTTGAAACGTAACAATTCATTATTAATATCTTATATTATTATTTTTTGAGATTTTTTCTTTCTCCTTTGTACTATCATCTCCCGTTCTCTTTACATCTCTCTTGCTAATGTCTCTACAGATCTGACTGGCTTCATTGGATGGGGTGCCGTTGGAAGGGGGGTGACGCCGGCCAATGATGGGGGAGAGGGTGGGGGGCCACTGCGCGACCAGGCAAGGGTGTGGTGCCGTACGAGGGAGGGAGGGGGGGCTGCTGCGCGATGCTAGACGGGAGTGAGAGAGGCAGCTGCGCAACGGGAGAGGGTGTTGGGAGCTGTGCGCGTTGGCCGGAAGAGAGAAAAAATACATATTAAAATTTTATTATTTTAATATAAATACTAATAAAATAGATAAAAAAAATTAGAATTAAATATGAAAAATGATTCTTTAAAAAATTATTTACATATAACTTAAATTAATTTGTTAGATGGGAATATGTTATCACATTCTACTCTTAAATTATGATCATAATGAACCCGCTTTTATCTATAGATCAAACATATTTCAATTCAAGAAGAAAACCATGGCTTCATCAAGAAACAATAGCAATAGAATTCTTGAAGCATTTTGGGATCACAAAAGGCAATTAGACAACCATGTGAGCTAAAGAGGCTTTTGTTATTCTGTGCGGGATTATGTGCCAAAAAAATCTAGGTAGAGTGCCACAAAATCTAGTCCAAATCGCACTCTAGATCTTGCCTACAGTCTGATCAAGATTTGATCAATTGAAAGTAAAGCATCTGGTGATCATTCTGGCAACTATTTCCACATGAGATTTGTGATGACAATAGTATTTCTAATTCTAATTTGTGATGACAATAAATTGATGATTGTGATAAGAGATCCTTTTTTCATATTAATTTTAACTTTATATTATATATACTTTACTGCATACTTTTTTAATGGGTTGCACTAGTTGGCCATGTTTGTGCATTTGTTGAGCACCGGATTTTCAAAAGTAAACAATGAATTAAAACAATACAATTCAAATCAAACTAACAAACTTGAATATCATATATTTAAATCAATACATTAAATATATAGAAACAGCACGAGAGACTTTGTCCATAACTATAAGCGAATAAGCTCACGTACTTCCTCATGCAAGTAACAATGATTATATCAAAGAATTCCCATTGTGTTAACTAAGGCATTTGTTTTGTAGTTTTCGGGTGATTTATTGAGCTAATGACTCATGCTAAATTGGGTGCTGGAGCGAAATTTGCATGACTTCGATCAATTTAGTAAGTAACAATTCGAATTGGCAGTATTTGAACAAAAAGTTTTACTTCACTGTTATTTATGTTTGTCAATGTCATTAGTTAATTAATAAAATTAGTGGAGTGAAGTATGCAGTGTTCCTTCATGTGTGGGTTTGAGATTGTGTAAGTTGCGTTTATTATGGGATATTTAACCATCTATATTTTCTGTCATTTTTCATTTTCAACTAGTCTGCAATCTTTTCTTGCTATCATTCCTATATTGAAACTAGCAAGGAAGATGGAGATAAATCATATAGTTGTGGAATATTTCTGTTCAGTTTGTCGTTCTTGCCATTGTTGGCACTCTTAGTTGATTGAGATGGAGTGAGCAAATTCAGTGTGGGGCACGACCACCATAACTAGGGTCACTTTAAAATACCAATTAGGGTTTTGAACTGGAACGCCCAGGTGGAACTCGCGCTTTTCTTATATTATTGTGCTTATATAATCAAATACTCTTAGTTGATTGAGACTAAATTGTCTTATGGCAGTTTAAACTCCTTCTAAGGCAATCATGAGATGCCTTCATGAATAGGGACAAGAAATTAATCTGCTTTCTTAGGAGGAAAAGAGATGCAACTTGATTGAATTTTTAGACTAACAAGGGTAGAGTTCAATTACCATCAACGGTCGATGATAAGGATGCTGAGCTAATATATTATTTATCGTTTAGACAAATTAACTCAAATCATTGGTAAACACTTGATTTAAGGTGGAAACAATTGATTAAAGCCTGTGAAAGATGGATACAGTTCTTTTATTGGGCTTCAAATGTAGTTTATACTTGCTCAAGTCTCCCCGGTGAGCAAGGAAAATGGCTTCAACCCAAAAAAAAAAAAAAGCACAATCTCCAGAAGTCTTGCAATTGAAAAGGTCCCCGGCAAAGGAAGGTTAGAGAGGCTGTACAGAAGCGAACATGCAAAAACGAGGTAAAACAACACCAACACTGCATTGTAACCCTCTTTATTTCCCAAAAGCTATTTTAGCCATCAGTTTCGGAGAATCCACTGCTTTATGTCTCCCCGGATCACCTCATGAAACCCATCACTTCCGAGGCTTGATCTCATAACCCCCATGCTAGAGACTGCCATGTGCCTGCACTGAAATCCGCTGATAGAGGGCCTAGCTTGCTGCATCAGCATTGTGGTGAGAGAAGGGAAAGGCGTCTTTGGCCACACGTTGGTTGAGGAAGTGAACATATGCCTATTATCAGTCATTGGGCTCTGTTTTGCTTGAAAGTTACCAAGAGTTTTTTTGAAAGAGGAAGTAGCCGCCAACTTTGTGATGCTAGTGTTCACAGTATTATCCCCAGCAGTGATGCTTTTAGGGGCAACACGGATCTGTGCGGATGGCTTCATATGATCAAGCCACCTGAGAATCCCATTCCCAAGGGTCCGGCCAGCCTCAATGTCTCTCTCCTGTATGTTTTTGTGAACCTTAAGTACCACATTAAATATGGCTTGTGTTCGCCTGTGATGCAAAAGCTCATAATAATGAAAAATTATTGAGGTCGCAAAATATAACACAAGTGTACTGGGGAAAAAAACAATAATGGAAAAAAGCAGCATGATTAGTTTGAAAAATGAAACATAAAAGCCGTCATAAGAATAATCAAGCTATGGTATGGCTTTGAACATGACCACAATAGTGCTAATGAAAGCCCAACTAAAACCAAAGATGAGTTGCAGAACTAGACAAGCATATTAAAAAAAGATCTTTATCTCTTTCATTTGAATTAGATTTTGTGTTCCCAGTTCAACCAGCAAGAAGAACTAGACAGTCTCTTCCATTACGTATCATATTTTAGATTCTTCAACCTTGTCACCCTTTGCATACCAAAGACATTTAAGAATGATAAATAAGTATCTTGTAAACTTTACATATTGAAAAAGCTATTCTCTAGCATGAATCTGACTAGAATTTTCATATATTAAGTAAAACACTTGAACCTTCTAAACGCACTAAATATAGAAATAAAACATGCCACAAAAATACTTAATTAAGACACAATTTCAAACATGATAGGTAGTGACTGGGTTATAGTTAATACAGACTGCGCTAGTGATCGTTTTAGACCCAAAAGTAATTAATATTATAAATTTACTTGTAGCATCAACATACATGTACAAATAAATAGAAATTAACAAAAAAAATAATATCAAGGGCCATTCAAACTTACCTGCACAAATACAAATGAAGTAATTGCAATTATGTGAGTACAAGAAAATCAATGAACATTTACTTCCTTTTTTATGATTAACAAAAATGACAAGCTTCGGTTGTATGTTTGCAGGTGAAGGTAAGCGGTTCCCTACATGTCAAGTGGGGTACCATCTCAATATTGAACTATAAGTAGAACATCTTTCCTCTCACATCAGTCTCTCACATCTAATATCCTTAGATACATTCTACTGGAAGCAGGCAGTAAATTAAGAATTCTATGGCAGGGCTTAAAACTAAACCGATTTGGATAAATTTTTAAAGCCTGCACTGCTCAACAAACAAACCAACCCCTCCCCCCCCACCCGCCCTTTTGTTGCAACATATCAAACCCAGGGCCAATGAAGTAATCCCCAAATGACCCAACAGGGTTTTAGTTCTCTCCATGCGGTTTGAATCATAAGAACCTTGAACAATGATGGTTTGGCTACACGGATTAATTATAATGACTCACTCTCAGTTCCAATCACCTTTTCGGTTCTCCATTTTGGATAATATTCCAGCCCAAATGGCTTGGAGCAGCTGAAGAATGGTGGCTAAACTCCTTCTCTGCCTCCAGATAATTTATTCAAGCTCCTGGTCCAGCTCTCTGTCTTCCCTATGGCTATGGTTAAATCAACAAGATCATTCTCATCCTCAACTTCTTTTGAATCCTGCCTTCTTACTCATCTTAATTTATCGTCTGTGGCCAGTGACATCAGCAAGGAGAGGGGGTGGCTGATGATTGGTGATTGTAGCAAGGAAACAAACCTAGACCAGCAATCATGATCAGATGGGTGGGGCAGTGACACTGGAAATCACAGCAGAGGGATGGGACAGCTGCTGCTTTGGCATGAATTGGGCAGAGAGAGATGAACAGTACAAATTTTTAAAAATGATCCAAAACAGTGTAGTTTTAAGCATACCATAGAATTCCTAATCTACTGCTATGAATATATGCTCCCATCTAACATGTGCTTTTCATGAGCCTCCAAACCAAAAAAAAGTTAGGTTTTCCCTAAGCAAATGCTCAAAGGAATCAATCTTAGTTTCCACTACCTCTATTAGCAAAGAAATCTAGCCATTAGAAATAGCATACTAACGGTTTCAGAAAATTTAATTGGGCAATTATGTGAAGTTCTCACCAGAATTGAATTATTAGGCAGATCATAACATACAAACAATTAAGTTACATTTATGATTAATCCAGGGAAAAATCAAAATAAATTATCACATCACACAGACATGACTTGCTATCTGTTTGGATGTAGCATACATGGTGGACACTGGACACCGCAAGGAATTTCCTGTCTTAATATATATTTGTAGCAAGTGCAAAGTACTAGCACCTGACTCCACAAAGTGGATGGTTAGAATGCAAAAAAGAGATGATTATAACATAAAAAAATTACACAATTTGATCAAATAAGCTTTATTGGATTAATCAAACGCTCATTGTTGATTTTCCTACAGATCCCATGCTACAATATTAACTCCTACAGTGGCAAGTGAGGAAGTTGAAAGAATTGTCAGAATGCATATAGATAAAGATTTGAGGGAAACATAAGAGTAAATTGAAGTTTGAAATTTTAAATTATAAGTCCATAGGAACACTATTTCTGTCAAATTTTAATGATTAATTCCAGTGACTATGTTGCACATTTCAATTATTGGCTGATGGTATTCTTTCTTTTAAAGCTAAAACCGACAGATATCTAATCATAATGGACTTATGGGCATATATAAATCAATATTCATTGTTCAAAGATGTAAGAAACCATTTCTTCATAAGAATGCGCCATATCAAAGAAACGTATTAGTTATTACTCCTTAGATGCGCAACTATATAACAAGCCTGAGCCATAAAGGTGAAATCTGAAAGTTTGGGACAGGTTTTCAATTACTTGCTTCGAAAATATGAAGTTTGGGGTGGACAAACACAAAATTTTAAAGAGGTCGAAATTGAAGCTTTTAGGGTATTCTTTTAGTTATTTCTAATATACATGGCATCAAACCAAGTGGGCACCCATGCTTTACGGATTTGCCATCATGGCATAACAAATTATAACCTGAAATCATCAACTTTATGTAACTTAAAGAATCAGCTGTAACCACATTGGGGCGGGCAAACACAAAATTTTAAAGAGGTCGAAATTAAAGCTTTGAGGGTGTTCTTTTAGTTATTTGTAATATACATGGCATCAAACCAAGTGGGCACCCGTGCTTTACGGATTTCCCATCATGGCATAACAAATTATAACCTGAAACCATCAACTTCATGTAACTTAAAGAATCAGCTGTAACCACATTCCCAAGAAGAAAAAAACTCAACCAATCTTCTCATTTCCAAACAAAGAAAGAAACCCAAACGCGCAAAATATGTAAATCGAGGCTGTCATATAAAAATAAAAACAAAGTCGCACTTAATCCCTGAATCAGACGAAACCAAAGATGGGTTTTTACAGAAGAACGGACCTATGAACGAAGGCGCGAAATTTGGGGTGTTTGGGGCTGATTAGACGATGCTGGATCTTCAAAGCAAGCCTGTAAGTGCGTTTGAGACCCAGAAAATAGG
Organism: Taxillus chinensis; assembly: GCA_023512835.1. Lineage (NCBI taxonomy): Eukaryota > Viridiplantae > Streptophyta > Magnoliopsida > Santalales > Loranthaceae > Taxillus > Taxillus chinensis. Next base: position 764,572 of record CM042086.1, read on the forward strand.
CGGTCCCTAATGTGATCTCCCAAAGCACCATGCTGCTTCTGACTCTGTCTCTGTCTGGTTTGTGGGTTCGATCGAGTCGCCGACAGTTTCTTCTTCCCTGTTAACGCCCGCTGATTTCTGGGATTGAATTCTTACGATGTGTAGGGTTAACTTGGTCAATTTAATAAATAAATAAATACGAAGCAAAAATTGAAACTTCAAATATATAACTATAAAAACATTAAAAAAAATGGAAAATAAAAAAATACGGTGTGTGGAAAATAGAAACTTGGGCCTATCTTGTGTTTGAGACGGCCCATTTATGTTGTATCTTTATTTTTGTTAGGTTGTTTTGTTTTGGGCTTTGTTCTCTAGGCTGGTAAGTGGCCCAGCCTTCCAGCCCCTGAGTGTGGCCCTTTTGCCAATGTGGGCTTGTGAGTGGGACCAAGCCTTTCCAGCCCAACAGTTCGTGCTTCGGCCTCCTATATTTTTGTATTGTGTTTTTGGGTGTTTTCTTTGGGTATCATACAACTGTGTCCATTTCTCTTTGTGCGTGGCTTTTATTATTAATAATATATTTTGTTTCTCTAAAACATAAATTCAATTGATGGTGATGTAATTAATAATTTGAAGACATGTGTTCCTCCTATATACCCAATTTTGCTAGTCGATGCTGGGAAACAAAATGTGAAATGTGGATAAATTTGAGAGATGAATACTTGACACAGTTATATTAATTATAATTTTTTTATACAAATTCAATAATAAACATTTGCAAATAAATTTTTTTAGTTAAATTAATTATATAATCATCATCCTATGTTGGAGGGTCCAGGTCCGTTTGATTTAGATGTATTATTTTTAAAAATATAATTATTTTTGAAAACTATAAGTTTGTTAATTTTTTAATATTTATAAGTGATATAAATTCAGCTGGACTCATGATTTTTTAAAATAATTATATTTTAAAAAATAATACGGAAAAAAATATATATTACACATCAAATAAAATATAAGACCTTCTGTTTTTTTTTTTTTTTTTTTAATTTTATTATTTTTTGCATTGGATTCTTGGGACCTCATAAATGCTGTGGCATAGGTAATGGGCCAAGTCCCGTGGACTCATCGCTTCCCCACCGCTGGCCCAGTCCAGCCCCACCTGTACCCTCTACGATTATTAAATTAATTATCCAAAATAACAAAATTTAAATAAATAAACAAATAAACTCAACCCCTCTCTCTCTCTCTCTCTCTCTCTCTCTGTTATATATTTAAACCACCGGCCTCTAAACATTACGGCTCCCCACCCTCTGTTTTGTGTTTTCTTCTTCTCAAACTTCTTCTTCATCACAGTTCACAGGACATGCAGAGACAGTCGCTAGGCTCGCCTGGTTCGAAGCTCCGCGCCGTCCATGGAGCTGCTGCGCTCGGAATCGGATTCAAGGACGAAGATGACGAGAAGTCGAGGTCTCCTTCCAATCCTTCATCGCCTTTGGGTCTCACCGTCGGCGACGGCGAGGAGCGCAAGCCGGAGATGCCCCTCCGCTCGCATTCTCCGACGCCTCACAAGTTCGTCCACCTCATCCCTGTCCTCACCTTCGTCTGCTTCCTCGTCCTCTACCTCTGCTCGCACGACCCCTCCCCCTCCCTACCGGGTAAAAAGCCCTATCTCGTCTCTAATTTTCGATTCCGATGCATCTTCATTCGTTTCTGAAGTTTTGTTCGGCTCCGGTTGTGTAGATTTGGTTGATTTCAGCGGAATCGAGCGAGTAGCGAATGATTTAGGTATAATGCAGGCTGTAATTTGCGTTCGTTTTTGGTATTTCAATCGCTTTTTCCATTGCTATCGGTTCATGCCCTGGGATTTGGTTTTTGTGGTTTCGCAGGTTCGAGTGGGTCGCGTACTGGCGAGTTCGGGGTGGGACGATTCTTGGGGACGGACTCAGGCCGAGTTATGGCGATTCGAAGCCTCAGGAACCTGCAAGAAGAAGAAGAAGAAGAAGCAGTAATCGGACCCAGAGCTCGCCGTCTCCACCGGAAACTCGGCGATTTCTGAACCGAACTATTATTCTCCGGTTACCAACTTTCTCTCTCTATCTCCCTTCATCCCCCCTTTCTCTCTCTATACTGTTCATTCACAGCTGTCCTGTGTCGGCACGTGTGACTCCGTCGGTGGCACACGCACGCCATCGCATTCGATTCTTTGGCACGTGTACCCGCTTCTGTTCCCTTGCGTGTGCCCTTTCCACTCTATGTCTATCGCTGTAAAAAAAAAAAAACACATAAAAGCTCTCCATTCGGAGGAGTATAGACCAATAAAAGCTATTGTATTAAACTTGTTTTTTTTAGCGGGTACTTCTAATGTGCGCTGTCTTTGGAGGCGTGTGATATGGTCCGTCCGATACCCTCATCCCCGGGTGGTGGGAGATAACCTGCGCTCGGCTTAGATTTTGGTAGATTTAAAAAAAAAAAAAAAAAAGGCGGTGCAATATTTAGTGGGGGGGTCTACTGTGGGTTGGTTTTGGGGGAGGAGGGGGCGTAGAGTACATTAACGTGCGCCGGGAACAGATTCTAACCGTTAGAGAGAGCAACATACATTGGATGCCAGCTGGGAAAAGTGATTCCAAAATAATGTAAGCTTCAGACGCTCCAGCTCACTCTGCAAGTGGCAGACTGTCACCGGTGAGGAATGACTTCGTATATATATATATATATATATATATATAATTTTTATAGGGAGACTCATCAGAAACTGGATTAACCCTATTGTATTCGTATACGTCGAGGTACGGCCGTACTGTTGGTAATACATGGTGCGTTTGCACCATGTCTGCCCCAATTCTAAGTGGTGGTGGACGTAATGAATGGACATACCTAGTGGCGGGACCAGGATGACTCCTGTGGGTCATGAATCAGATTTTTTTTCTCCTTGGAGGATAGGTTTTTTTTTTATGGAGTTAAATTTTCTGATATGGTGGTATATAAAAATTTTCAATTAGGTAAATAAATTAATTTTTTTTTTACTTTTGGATATAAAATTTTAACAGGGGTATGCATCTGCCCCTGAAAATACCAAAAATATATAGTTGGGGGGGTTTGATGAGGAGATGACAATTCATATGATATTTGTTGTTGGTTTGGAATTGGATGGTGATTTTAATGTTGTTGGAATTAAAGTATCAAACTATTCATTGAGTCTTTTTTTTTAATATTCATATTCATATGGTGGTGATTTTAATGTTGGATGATGACAATTCATATTCATATGTTTTTTTTTTCCTCCTGATTTTAATGTTGGATCTACGGTCCAACATAAAAAATGGTAACGTGAACTCACCTTAAAAAAATGTGTATACTGTCTAATAGAGGAATGATTGGATTAAAAAGGCTCAATAAATAGGCCCGTGTATTTGTTGTTGTTGTGGTTCGTCGGCAACAGTGGATCCCCCCATATTTTATCTTCTTGTGAACGTCTCCATAAAAACTGCTTCCGGTCCACACCTCAATTTCTAGATTTTTTTCTTCTTCTTCTGTTCTTTGGCAGTGCAGTGTCTTCAATAGTTAGCTGAGGGCCTGAGGCCAGGCCTACCACCATTTCTCTGTCGGCAGTGCAGTGTGTCTTCTACTGCTCTTACAAAATTGCATTTCGGCACCACTTTAATTTAACAAATTTAATTTTCGATTTTTTTTTTCGAAATTTGGTCTGAAAATTATTAAATTACTAAAATATGTAATTACAATTACGATAATTATTACATATCAGATTTTGAAGAAATGTTATGCTAATTTCGGAGGATAAAACTTTAACATCAATTTCGGGTCATTTTTTAAACCCGGAAACGATAATCTTGAGTTTTTTTTATTTCTGGAAAGGGATATGTTTGAAATCCATTCCCTTTTGAGTCAAATTTAATTAAAATATATAATTTAAAATTAAAATTTTGAGCCTCGGAGTAGGGAAGAGAATATATTAAGGCCAGTTTCGTAGAATGGTTTTAAAAGGTGATTATATTTTCTAAAGCAAAATTCGACCCACATATATCTGTTTTGTAGTTATTTTTTAGAACAGTTTTTTAAAAAATTTAATTTTTTGATCCATTACTATTAATATTATTTAAAATCTTGTCTTTCATCATTTTATTTAATGCTCGATCATTTTTTATTTTTTTACCAAATTTTTTATTTATTTATTTTTAAAAACACATACTTGAAATCTTACAATTTATTAACATATATACTGTTCGTTTATTTCAAAAAAAAATGTAATTTATTATAATATTTTAATTTTATTGAAAAGTAATTACTGTGACATTTTATATTTTTGTTATTTAACCATCATGATAATCTATTTTATCATGAGTGTTGTGGTGGTAAAAAAAAATCTTATTTTATGAAAAACAAAATGTTAATAACACTACATCGTCATGATAGGAAAATTATTTCACTATCAAATAAAAAAAAATTAAAAATCAAGCATAATAAAATAACTTTACCATGGAGAGTTGTTTTGAAATTTGCAGCATTATTTACCTAAACTACCTGCAATTCGACCATTTATTCTAACATCATATTTTATGGGTGCTAGAATTATATTATATATATAATATATTATATTTCACCATTTGTTCTTATATGTATTTTATGGTTCTAGCCTTCTAGGTTGGTGGTTCAAGTTATTTATGTAAAAGATTATACTTCAACATTACACTATATATAAGCATGTGCTACAGAAAGAAAAAGCAAGCGTCCTAGCTACCGCCAACCTAGACCATCATAATAATGTTAGCTTCACTGAACTTAATACATAAAGCTTCACACTGCAGTGTCACTACAGGTCCATCTTACCAAGCAAGCAATGTAGAAAATAAAAATAAAACTAAAACCTTAGCAAAGATTTCATGGCTGTCATTATGGAACATAGAAAGATTAAAAGTAATTTTTTGCATACAAAAAATATTATAAATGTGTGAGAGGTTCATCAACAGCCTAATGGCTAGTAGCCCACCCGGGATTCAATGAGATCCCAAAATACAAAACTATGAGATATGCCTTTCATGTTTTTTTTTCTCTTTTTTTTTTTTTGAATTGCATCAACGCTTACCTGCATAGGGTGGTGCTCACGGGATTAATCTTTTTCAAACCCGTGACACGTCAGCTTTGGAGTAGAAAATACATATTATTATAAATAAATGCATTATAAATGTAAAAGGTTCCTAAAAAAAATTATCGACAAAGTGAAATGTAGGTGTATTTAAAACGCATCCAAACTAGATTTTACATGGCGTGCAAAACATCAACCTGCAAAGTCAAGTCAATCATATTTATTCAAGTTCACAAATACGTTTGCCTATCTCTCCCGCTAGTAAAATCATAATTCACGTGATCTGTTAGAGCACTAATAACTGTTTTTATTATTTTTAAATTTTATTTATTTCAATTATTTTTTATTTTCTTATATAAATATACACTATAATATATTTTTTAACGAATCTCTAAATAATTTAAATAATATTTTATATTATTTTTAATTAATAATATATTTTTATAATTTAATATGAAATAAAAGTAAAATTCATGAAAAAAAAATAAAAGAGAAAAGTAAGATTTTTTTTTATAATTTAATAATTATATAGAGCAAATAATATTTTTATTGATTTAAGAAATATTATATAATCTCATAAAAAAATTAAATACTAATATTCTTATATATACATGGTATAGACATACCTAGACATACCTCTTACCAACGAATGTAAAGCTCATCTCTCATTAATATCATATTGGCATAGTATCCCAGAAAAGAAAGATCATACTCTAGTGAAGATGAGAGTAAGGTACAACAATGGTTGCTAGTGTTCTTCTCACGGAATTATATGTAAACTTATATAGTTTCCATTATTAAACGTTACCTACCACTTACATAGTTTCCAACCAAGTTAAAAAAATCCTAATTCGATTACTCACATGCAAGTTTTGGTGTACGGTTTTTATTATTGTGTTGAATTTAATTTAATATTAATATAAGTTTAAAAAGTATTTTTTCAAACTATTTATATTTTAATTTAAATATATTTTTATTGAAAGATTTAAATATTATTTATTTATTTATTTTATTACTTGAGTCTATTTTTTTAAAATTTTAATGGAATTTAATTTTTAAAATGATATATATTTAAAACATATTGAAATATAAATTAATTTTAAATCATTATTTAATATGAACACAAACACAATTTAAAAATTAAAATACAGAAATCAGTACTAAATTTTCTAATAAATTTATAGACTAATGACTTTGCACACGAATACTGACAGGGCCACTCGCTGCTCAAAAACCTACTTTCCTCGCTCAAAGGTTATTAGATATAAAGACCGTCAAAACGATGGATGAGACTTGAAAGGACACGGACAGGACAGGGGCATGCCGTCTCCCTCATATTGTCTGGCTCATGTTTGGATCAGTATCAGTTGGTGTCGCAAATTGTTGTATATTTTTAAGTGTACAATTGTGTAATTATTATTTAATGAAAAAAATTCTAGACAAATTAAATACTGAAAAAAGATGGTTCTATTTTTTACCATCAAAAGTTCATTAAACAAAATATATTTAGAAAATTATAAAATAATTAAAGTTTTGCAATAATTTTAAAAGATAAAAATAAAAATAATTCAAGGGACAAAATAATGAACCATGCTCTTATATCATTAAATAAACATTGTCACATGTTTGTATTATAATTGTAACAGCTACAAAATAGTGAACCCGAAGAACCAAGATGGAATGAGCGGGGAGTAGGTATCGATTGACGACTTGAGAGTTGGCCAACGGCTGCAAACTATGGATGCAAGGTCCATCAAGGAGTACGAGCAGAAATTTATTACCACAAGGCAATCCAAAACTAATGAATAATTTCATTGAACACACGTTTACAAAGTTCTAAAATTTTTAACTGTAATTGTATTCAAACATAGGAAAAATATTGTAACAGTGATTGAGCACATTCAAAACACAACATATCAAACTGATACAAGGGAGCCCCAAAGTTTAGGATTTACAGAAGCCGCTGATCAGAGGATTAAGCCCTGTGCCGGTGCGGGTTTATTGGATGGTGCCTGCTCACTAGGTGCAGAAGCTTTGGGAGATTCCGATAGATGAACCTGAGCAAAGTCATCCACCATTTTCCTCTTCTGCTCCTCTTCTGCCCTCCCCACTTTCTCCTTAGTCTTCTGGCCAACTTCCCCAGCTGCCTTGGTAACTCTGCTGAAAGCACCGGTTACCCATGAGGTTCCAGTGAGTACATACCGGTTCTTCATTATGGCAGATCCAGCACCACTGACTTTTTGCTCTGCAGCTGCGAAAGCTGACTTTGTCTTCTCGGAAACTTGGAATTTCTCGTCCACTTCTCGTGCTTTGCCTTGTACCATGGAGGTTCCCATGCTTATTTTCTCAGTGAGGCCTATTTTTTTGTCAAGGTTAGTGACTTTAGCTGAGGCTGTGGACGTCAACTGGTGTTTCTGGTCAAAGCTTTTTGCTCTGTTCACTGCATCTTTTCCCAAGATAAATCCCCTTGCAAGCATGCCACTCACAACATCTTCTGCCTTCCGTAAGGCAGATTCAGAACCAGCAGGTGTTTTGTTTTCCACTAGCTGCAGATATTGAACTATCAGATCAAAAAAATCGATCTGTGAAAGAGTTAGAGAGATAGCTTTATGAATTCTACTTACCTGAGGTGGTGCTATTGCATCAGGAGGCAGCTCATAATCTGAAGCAAGACTTATTGAGACGCACAGATCAACAATCGTAGCTCCCTTCATAAGCATTAAAAGTTTATATAAAACAAGCACAAAATTAGTTTCTAGATTCCTAGTGTTGAATATGATCTACAATATAAATCTGTCAATGACAAGATTATTCGTTACACATATGCCAAGGCCAATCTAGATTTATGTGAAATCCAGTCTGCCAATTATAACTTCCCTTGGTCAGATCAGTCCCCACACACGGGGGGAAAAGGCTATGCATATCATGATAAGACAGGATAGTATTTAAAACTACAGTTATTTAAGATAAAACTTATTCGCGCAAAGAAAAAGCAAATTACTTTAATGATTTCAACTTTCAAGCATTGTTATAATATCGTTTTAACATACTTAAAAGGTAACCAGGGGAGATATGGTTTATTTCGTCAAAAAACATTTTATAAGTGATCTAGAAAGTACAAAGATATTTGATAGTAGGTTTCTTTTGAGTAGCCAAAACTGATATATATGGTTATTGAACATCAGCAGTGGTTCAGGCTTCAAATCCATTAGCTAGTCAACAAAACAACTGAACGCAATGAAGACATTTCCTGGGAAATAATATATTAAATACTGTCAATGGGTGATACATAGTTTACATACATACATACATACATATATATATATATATATACGTACTCTCAACTTCAATAATAATACCTTATTTGCTCCCTTTTATTACATGGCATCAGAGGTATATTCACAAATATAAAAATATATCTATTAATGAACTCACTGAAAGGAGAATGGCAGTCTCAGCTCCTTGTGCATCCTTAAACGTAACATATGCAATTTGAGCGCGCTCATTTTCACTGTATGAACATATGAAAAGTGAGGCATCCATTTAATAATAGAAGAGAAATTGAGGAAAATCAGCTAACAATACTTCTTCGGCTTCACTAACCTTTGCATTTCAACATATTCAATGTCACCAGAAAAAGAGAAGAACTCCTTGATGTCTTGCTCAGACGCCGCCAAAGAAACATTGCTAACTTTAACAGTTTTTGACTGCAGTAAAAGTTAATATATTATATAATGAGTTTACTAGGAAAACTGATTTCATTACTCAACTAAAATTTACATCTAAAAATTTTGAACATGAAAACAGTAACAGCAATCTGAGCTGAGTAATTAATTATAATATGATCATATGCATTAAATAGTAAGATGATCATATATGTGATGCGCTGTTTTGAAAATTATCTTGTTTCCCTACTTGGTACATTTGCACTAGAAGTCTAGAACTCCAAATACATTATATTAGTTTTGCTTTATATGAATTTTGAATGATCTATCTAAAGATAGATGGCTATCTATTTCTACACTGACAACACTGCCCCACAATTTGTCATACTGATCATCATTAACCAATACTATGATAAACTTCTCAAACCATACAAGGCTATTGAGTTGGTCACTTCATATCCCAAACCAGCTCCACCCACATCTTTTTAGCCCATATCAGTTAACTATTGTGTTTTTTGTTTTGCTTTTTCTCACTCGACAATGCTTCATCGTCAGGTTATTACATATAGAAATAAATAAATTAAAATGATCATCCTAGTGTTCACCTATATGCCATTTTCATTTTAGTCTAGCCAAATAATGAAAGGTTAGTTTACTACTACACAAACACAACTATTTTTACTATATGGGTATTGAGACCAAAAATAATAATAAAAAAAACTTCAAATAGTGAATGTGGTTTAGGAATTTTGGGAGAATGTATCAAACTTGCCCGCTCAACTGAGGATATATGAATCACAGTTCACTAAGGCTTTTATAAACAAATTTTATCCTCCATTCACCTCTTTTTTTTATCCATTTCTTAGTTAGGTTATATGTTGCTAACATAAATTTTTTTTTCAATTTCACTCTTTCTAATGACACATGCATGTCTGGTCATAATCATATCATGCTATTGTACATTGCTCAACTAGGATTCCTTTAAGTACACCCTTGAACATTTAACTCTGTTAACTTGAAACAAGATTCTTACCTGCCTTTTTTAAGCTATTGGAATCAATTTTACATAAGCTAAATCTCAATGACATTGTGCTAACACTTTATATACAGTATTAACAATATAATGACAGCCCCCCGAGAAGACAATGAATTTGAATTTGAAATAATAATAATAATAATAATAAATAACACGTCACCTTAGCTTTAGAAAGACAGGAACAAAGCTCAAACCATAATCATTTTGCTGTTTCATTAAATTTGATACTATCCAGCAACTAAACACATAAAGCAAAAAGTTCTTTCCTCCATTTTTCACTTTAATTTACCTATCTTCTTTCCCCCCCCCCCCCCAAAAAAAAAAAAAAAAAAAAAACTGAAACTGTAATTCGTTCAAAAAGCAATAACAAAGCGGGGTGCTGCCAATCAATACATTAAATAAAGGGTGACAAAAGAGAGCAACCCAATGAATACCCTATACCAAAAAAATTAACACAGAGAATCACACTACTCGAGATTAGCACAACAACAACAACAACCTCATATTATTCTAGTCTAGATTAAAAGAGAAAGGTAGGAATATTAATGAACCTAATGGTTTGTGAAAGGTTCGGGATCGGCTTGTAAAATGTTCGGCTCATTACTTGTTTTAGGTGAGCCCAAACCCGAGCCTATTATAAAGCTCACGAGCTGAATGAGTCCAAGACCACGAGCCTATTATAAGCTCACAAGCTTATATTTTCATTATTTTACTTATACCATTCAATTTATAAAAATATTCTTACATTATTAACTTATTATATGAATGTTAAATTTAATGACTTGATGATTAATAAATAAATATTATATATTGTTAGATAATTTAAGCAAAATAAACTTAATATTTTAAGTTTAAACGAGCCTAAAGTGCCAAGCCCAAACAAGCTTGCGAACCTAAACGTACGGAGTCCAAGTCCAAAACTCAGCTCAGACTCACTCATTATCAGCCCTAGAGAAAAGTAAAGTTTTTTTTTTAATAACTTAACCAAATATTGTGTGGGGCACAAAACCATTAATCGAATGCGTTCAAGTAGTTCTAGTTGCAGGAATTAATCACGAGCTCAATGGTGACAAAACTAAATTATAAGCAAAAAGAAAAACAGAAAAAGGTCCCATAGACCGAAATCTAGCAGAAACTGCAACAATCCATCCATGGGAGCACCAAGCAGGACAAACATTAACAAAATCGAAAGCAATATTGTTCATCGAAAGAACAGTGACGGATGAATCTATTGCCATTGGAGAGACTTCGAAACAACATTTCTTTTCAAAACAGCGCAGCACAGATATCAAACATGCGACCATCAACATTACCACCCAATTACCCAAAGATCCGCTATTTTAATACAAATCCGATTCCATGTCAAACAACACGGACCAGATTTTCACATGTCGAACAAACGTAAAAGAAACAAGCAGATCTATAGCCGCTACTAAATCGATATTCATAAAACCAAACAACAAAACTCAACGACAATGAGTCGGAGGAGAGAAAAAGGAACACACCGACATCGCGAATGTCTTTGTCGGATCAAACAGCAGTCGAGAGAATGGACGAAACGTCGCCGAGAACGCTGCTGCGCTACTGAATGGAAACTGCAGAGCTTAGAGGGGGAGAGAGGGACGGGGGTTTGATGAGGGCTTTGAGAGCCGGGGAAGGGGGGGTGTGGCGTGGGGGGGGTCGTCGAGCGTGTGAGATATGTCAAACCGGTGAGTCGCGATCGCACGTGCGACATGGCATGGGAGGAGCGTAACTCACGGCCATTTGACAATTACCATCCCTTGTTGATTACATAATACGTTACACGTTTGGTCCCTCGCGTTTGGTGGGTTGTTTAATTTAGTTATCGTGTTATCAGTATTATCGGATTTAGTCCTTCATGTTTGTTTAGTTTCCCGTTACACAGTGTAGTAGTTGTGTGATGTATTATTATTATTTAAAAAATAATATAATAATAATAATAATAATACGTATGATTTAAATATTTGAAGTTTGAATAGTAGTCTATCATTTAATACATTAATATATTTATAGGAAGATCATAAGAAGATTTGGGGTCAATTAATATTATATTATATTAAAAGGCAATGAAGTAAATTTATATTATAAAAAATAGTATTTCTTGGTAAGATTATGAATACACCGTAAAGAGGTAATATTAGTACACTTCATCAACGTCACGCCAAATAATAAATTTAAATGATACTATTATTAATCTAATATTATGAGTTATCCTATAATCAGATGCAAATATAAATATGATTTGCAGATTGTTAAATTAAAATGAAATATTTTATTTTTATTTATACAGTTTTTTAAAAATCATATAATTCTTTTGGGTTCCTATATTATGGTTCATGCATATATAATAAGGTTTTAAATTTATAATATGAGTGTATAATTCAAATATACGAAGTCACTTGTCTTATTTATTATTTTCAAATATTATGAGAATTTATTTTAATTATTTAATATGAGATATATAAATAAAATTATTTTACAATTAAATATTATTATAAAATTAAGTGATAATATTTTAATAATATATAATATATTATTTGTTATGCTTGTATGCCAAATCAATCTACTTTGGAATAAAAGTATATATTTTTAATAAAGTAAATATTATTAAAATATAAATTAGATTTTTAAAATATGACTTGTATTAGTATTGGAATTTAATACAAAAGTTGATTTATAATATGACTTGTATGAGAATTATAATAAGTTGATCCCATTAACATTAATTATGGGTGATTTTATTGTTCAGTGTCGTAGAGTTGTAAATCATTTATTACTTATATTTCAGGTGCTGCCAAGAATTACTATTCTACAAAAGGACATTTTCTACAGTTGATGTATTATTCTATCTAGGTGTGTTGATTATATATATATTTTTTGTTATAAGTTCGTGAAAAGTTGTATTGAGTTTAAATTGAACTTAGTAATGTAATGACTAATTTATCTGGTGTCTGTTATTTGAATCGTATGTTGTTGTTCTACCCAAATCCCAATGAGATTAAGAAGGCAACTAAGACCCCTAAAGAACGAAGGAAGGAGATCCGGGTGGCTGCTGCTAGGCTGTTACAGCAGATGTCTGATTCACCCCAGTTGCACGAGGAGACAAAGGTTGGAGACTCTTCTTTGCACAAAAATGGGAGAGCGAAGTCCATAAATCTGCACAAAAATGTCTATTCAGCTGAAAGGAAGGACTGGATTCATACTTATTGGAGCTCCCCTAGTGCTGACATGGGGGTAAAGACGCCAATCGCCTCAATATGTTACGCTTAATCCCAAAATCATATGCAATCACCTTCATTTCACACAAGCAACAAAAAAAAAAAGGCATTAGCATCACAACTAACACGTATATTTTAGTTTCAGAATTCTCGACAACTAGTACTTACATGGAAGCTTTTTTTGTCCCTTCCCTTAGAGTTTTAGTCCCATCGGGAACCTGTTTTATAAACATAATCATAAGGAGCCTTACAGGACACACCACTTATCAGATCCACACCTGCAAAATGAAACAAAAACTGATGAACTCAAATTTTCTATAATGTAGTAAGGTTGTCATATGCCTCCTGAATGCAAAACAATTCTTACTAAGTATAACCCGTGATTGAGACATTTCCAAAAGTTCTTCGTTTGTTTTATATTCTTCTGAGCTCGAAACACCCACAAGGCTTCCATCTTGTCTTACTCTGCGAGTAATAGCAAGGGTGTCAACATCAGCTGCTCACCGAAAGAAAATGTAGAGCAAGCGAGATACAATAAATATTAGAACAAGACAATTCTTGTTGTACAAGTTCTAAGAAATATGATCTTCTGCAAATTTTACAGCATATAAACTTACATATTCCCATGATATTTCTTTCTGCTAAATAATCACCAAGTTTTTCTGTGCATCTCCAATTTGAAGAGCTATGAAGCATTCATTTATAATTTAGAATATCATCGATTACAAGAAAAACTAGTACAAGGTACCATACCTGATACTTTGAACTTTTATTGACCAAAACAGCTCGAAAGCAGTGCCTTGGTTCTTCATCATCGTTAAAGAAGGGCATCTTAATCCAGATTTATTGTAATCCTGAGAAGAAAGCTAATGCTTAAACTTATAACATCACCAGCCAAAATTAAAACCAGTATTTCCAAGATGTGGATTTGCCATCAAGACGAATTGCCCAGCATAACTCGGGTCAGTAAGAATTTCTTGATAGCTGCAATACAAAAGCATGCTAACCGAGTAAGTCTCATGATTTGTGATCTAGACAGGTGAATAAAACACTTTAATTTCTTTGATAAAATATGAATGTCTGCTTCAGAGAGGAAAAGACAACCATTCAGACAAACAAATAAATATAGCTTGCTTATGCCTTTCTGAGCGTAATTCAATCAGTACAGTGATTCTAGTGAGATTAGCTGCTCTCAATATCAAGAAATACGCCGTTTCTTCTTGAAAAATTAGTTTTAAGAAAGAGGCTAATGGAAGAAAAATACCAAAGTAGAGAGCCCACTAAACATATAATGACAAGAAGATATCTATACAAACAATTTGGTATAGATATCTATACCAAAGATATCTATACTTACTTTAAGAATATATCTCCCATCCAAGATGGCCACAACGGCTATTGATCTCTTTATGTACGGATACAATTAGGGGGGAAAAAACAAGCACTTCATCAAACATGTCCATCACAAAATTCTTGAAAATGGGTATTTTCTATTTGTTTCATCCTAAAACTGCTTTGTTTGCCAGATTTACATATGTATGCGTGATGCGTGCGAGCAAAATCTTACCATAACCCAATTTAAATCTTACCCACTTCAAGTTCTGGATTGATGAACATTCTTGGAAAGTTGAAAGTTCCAAGCCAGCAACCTACTGGGGGATACGTCCAACTGTATCCAACGGCTCACCATATGACAGCGCCGCTGGAACCATGAAAACATCCCGTTCATCGGAAAATAAAAACAAATCAAACTCTCTGTAGAACCGTGCAAACACTCCGCGCACTACCGACCGGCCTACCGCGGGACTACCACGGTACGGTAGGACTGCAAGACTTTTTTATTGAGAAATAGGTTACGGGTATTAATAATAATAATAATAATTATTATTATTATTATTATTATTACTATATTATACTACATAATAATTTAAAAAACACGTTACAAATGCATTTCTTTATAATTATTTAATAAAACAAACAAAATCTAAAAACATTAACCAGGGGAAATTTTTGAAAATTTGTAATAATTATTTTTTATTAATTGTGTATAGAAAAATTGAAATAAAGAGACCCAAATGGCATGAAGTAGATCCAAATGCCCAGTAGCCGAATACACTAGTAACCAAATAATTCTTCCCGGTGTCCGGCGGTGAGTTCCACCCGCCTCTCTTCTTCATCAACGCTTCTGTGTCTCGCGTGATGAGTTTGCATGTTAGGGTTTCAATCGCAAAGCCCTGGTTTTTTTTTTCTTCGTTGGTTTCGTTTTCCAGCTGTAAAGGGCTGATCCGTATGAATCTATATTATTTTGTAGTTTAGTTGGGGCAATTCGTTTTGTGTGTGTGTGTCGAAAATTGTGATTTTTTTTTAAATCGTATTCATTCGCGGGTTTGTCGTTGATCACATTTGATTATTGCTGGGTTTTGATTTCTGACTCATTTGATCACAAAACTAGGCTTTTCCCAAATCTCCTCCAATCCAATGATGATTGATCTTACCTTCTGTGAATATGCTAAACCATAAGAAAGAGGGTAGGCACATTAATGTATTAAGTTGCAGTGTTTCTCCATTTAAAGCTCCCCAAAAAGCATCCTTGTACTGATTTCATTGCTGCCACCCTCATGTTATTCAACTTTGACAGGCCCCAAGAATGGGGCAATCTACAAGCTAAGTTGCACGGACGCATGTTATTGCCAGCATGTTTCTCGTCATATTGGACTGTCTGTGCCTTTTAATGTCTTTCCTCTTAGCTTGATTGCTATCCAAGTTGTTTGTAGACCTACCAACCTTTTTCTAGTGGCTCTTTCAGGCAACATTTAAGTATTCCTATCCATCTTTATCTTCCCCAGGTTTTATAGATATTCATATTATTCTCCCTCGGGTAGTGTGGATATTTTTCTACATCTTCCTTTCCTGGTCAATAGATATCTGTATCCCCATGACTGAAATATGAGAGTCATTACTTTCTTGGCAAGATCTGGTTGTATACGAGGACAAGTTAAAGTTTTGTGTTTTTGCCTCATCTCCATTCTTAATCTGTCTTCATTATGAAGCCACGTATTGTAATCTATTTGAAACTTTATAATGGAATGTTGGGCATAACTATATCTTTTTATTAGTTTCTCATTTATTCCATAGGTTTGATGACTCTTGCCTCCAGAATATATGATTTAATCGTTGTTGAGATGCTTGTCTCAATATCACTGTTATTCATGCATGACTTTATAGCCTCTGCGGCCCTTTCACCCCCACTTGTTAGTCACCTCACAATAATCCCAATTCTGATGACTCTAACATATTGTGGCTCTTTGGGTTATGACAATCATATGGTAACCATGATGTGACTTGTAAGAGAGGCCTGATGTTTCTGTCCCTTTGATAGAGGTTGGGCTTTACTTTGTGAAATGTCATAGCTGACTTTGATCAACATGCAGAGCTAGTAAAAAAAAATACGGTGATATAAAGCCTAGATGATTTTACAAGTGTAAAGGTATAGTGGCTTGACAATGTTTTTTTTCTCGTACTTTTACAGAAATTGGATATTAAGGCTACTAGACAGCATCTCTATGGAGTTGGCTGACAGGGCCGTTGGGTTCCTCTTATCATTTATCAGCTTATCCATATTCACCTATTATACTTTCTGGGTCATCATTCTGGTTAGTTTACCTGTCATCCAAGTTGAATATCCATAGCTCTTACTTGCACTGCCATATATTTCCGCTTCACTTATAGTCTTATACTATTGCTTTTACAGCCTTTTGTGGACAACGACCATTTTGTTCACAAGTACTTCCTGCCGCAAGAGTTTGCCATACTCATACCTGTGTTCGCTGGTGTGACACTCCTTTGCTTCCTGTGCGTCTTTATTGGGCTCGTGATGCTAAAATCCAAAAAGAAAAAGGCTTGATGCAGGTCTATGTTGCAGGTTCATCAGTTTTTGATCTAGATAATATCGTCTACGTTTAGGAAATGGGGCAGAAACCTATGAATCTGCTTGGACACTCAACAATATTTCTGTAAACCATAGAATTAACTGGTACTCCTATGCTATGAATTGAGAAAGAACTGGTCACTTGCAAGTTGAAGCTGCCTGTATGATGATTTTGTAATATATTCTTATCTCCATTTTTATTATACCAAACCAAGTTTTCACTTAAAGGCATCATTTTATATTTTCTAAAAAGGATTTTAAGGAAGTTCTGCACATTTACCTGTTAAACCAATCTCAATTAAAGACCAACTATCGGATGTATTAGTTCCTTTTTTGGGGAAGGCAAAGTTGCATTATGCAGTGGGGAGGGAGATGGGATTTGGAATCAAATGCGAGGATTCATTCAGCATCAAGCTCCTATCACCCAATTATACTTAATAAATTCCTTGTCATTCGGGTTATAAGAGTACCCACCGGTTAGCCAATTAGCCAAAACATTTAAAAAGTAATCATATTTAGCAATTATTAAATTCGTTGATCATATGTAACCAATTAAAATGAATGGCTATTTTTTATTTTGTTTTTCATCTCACCCGTATTCATCCAGGGAGCGTGGTGGGGAAGTGTTGCAAGGGGTAGGGGTGGCGGCGCGGCAGCTGGACAGAGAGGGAAAGGGGGGAGAGAGAGAGAGGGGTAGGGGGCAGCGAGAGATAAAGGTGTGCAGGAGGGGCAGTGGGGGAGAAAGGTGTGTAAGGAAGAGAAAACGCAGCGGAAGAAAGGAACAAAATATTGAAATTTTGTTAAGTTTATTATTTCAGGTATAAAATAAGACAAATTATAATTTATAAAATATAAATATTTAGTTAAATTATAATTAAATTTAGGACTTTCTAATGACACTACAAATAAATAGTCCTGCCAACAATGTTATTCACATGTTGAGGCCGTAATCCACGCTATGGGGACGGCAGAACTAGACTGTAGCAGTAGAGCCTGTTGATGGTATACTTTACTGTCTTACGTTGTTCTTCTGGCTGCTGTTGCCTGTACTTCATTCACAGTATATCGTGTTGCATGGGTTTTACTCTAGCTCTATAATGATGGAAAGAGCTGCAATGCTATATTTGTCCCCATGGTGGTGGAATGCTCAAGGAAGTTGCTAACAAATTCTATACTTTCAGAAATCAGTTAGGGACCCAAAAAGGTTGCACTAAATGACCTAGTATTTAACCTAGTGGATTAAAAAAGAAGGAAACCATTGGTTGTAACAAAGAGATAGAAGTCCTCAGAAACCGGATGTATTGTACATGGCAGTAACAAGCATAAGAGGGCAACATTCAATGAAGGGCGTGGCTTCATAATGAAGACAGATTATGAAGTGTTGGGCATAACTATATTCTTTAAGCGTATGAATAGCCTAGGCAGCCATTCAACGAAGAGCACAAACAATTCAAAAAATGAAAAACAGGGAGAGAGATCACAATGGAAGAACAATGTTCCCATTTTTCAGCCTGATGAAATAGGCACAAAGAGATTAAAAAAATAATGAACCAGCAGACGGCTCACACGTAGGAAAGTTCAGCCCTTGTATAAAAATGGACTCCTGGATCATGGGGCACCTGATAATGGACTTGTTACAACAGTGGTGAAGACCATATGTCTCAACCTGTGACAGACAAATGTAAAAGGGTATTTGAGGTTAGGAAAATGTTGCACACAAAAAACTTGGAATCAGAACTTTATTATCCAGAATCCACAAGCTTAGCAGTAGTGGTAGTAGTTGAAGTACAGAATTGATAAGAATCAACCCAACAATTAAGAGAAAATGACTGATTTTGATGCTAGGTGACACAAAAGGGTATTATTCAAGGTTAGGAATATGTTGGATATAAAAACTTAGAATCAGAAATTTTTATGTGAATCAAAATGTGTGATAGTTATTTTAGAGTAAAAACAGAGAATAAAAGCTTATTTTTACTTTTTATGTCTAAAAAAATGAAAATAATATTTTATTATTTTTGGTTTTATGTTTTTTATACTATCACATTTTAAAAACAAAAAAAAAAAAAAAACAAACCTTCTCTTATTTTTAGAATCCAAAAGCACAGTAGTAGAAAACCATTGATAAAGAGAATGAAATGGACTGATTTTGATATTAGGTGATTTTCACATGGGCTATCGGGCTTATATAGTTATTCAAAATTGTTCAGACAATTTTCAAGATACAACAGTAAAGAGAATGCATCAGCATTCGTTCAACCCACATACACAATGCCACGAATTCTTCCTCTTCTCGACAAGATGAAGTTCATATTTGGATTTCTCAAATTCAAATTCATTAGGAAGACTAGCTGGTTATATCCCATACCAGACCTAACCAAGACACTCATGCACCGTTAGTCTAATATTATTGCAAAACTACTAAAACATAACAGCGTTGATGTATTTTTCAGGACCTTATTAATAATTTTTTAATGAAGGATTTCATTTTCAATACTAAGTGTCAGATGCTGAATTTGAGTTCAATTCAAAAATCCCAGAAACAAAAATGACCAAAACAAGACAAAACCAAGTCCATACAAAACTTTGAGAAAGAGAGAGAGAGAGAGAGAGAGACCAGATGGGATGAGAAATTCACTGCCATGAATTGTCAAAGGCAGCAGAGGATATGGCCTGAGAAAACTCGGGGAAGCTTATAAGGCCATCTCCATCGGTATCAGCTTCCTTGATCATCCCTGTGAGCTCTTCCGCGGTGAGAGCGTGGCCGAGCTTGGCCATAGAGTGGGCGAGCTCCGCCGCCGTAATGTAGCCATTGCCGTCGCGATCGAACATACGGAACAGCTGCTGGAGCTGCTGTTGGGTGTATGGCGACTTCTCCGGCAGCAGATCCGGCGCCACCAGAGCGATGAACTCCGAGAACTCAACCAGGCCGTTGCTGTTCCTGTCCGCCTTCTGGATCAAACTCTCCAGCTGATCCGAGCTGGGCGTCAGCCCCAGCGATCGCAGCAGCGATCCCAATTCCAGCTGCGTCAGGCTTCCGTCATTATTCCGATCGAACGACCGGAATATCTCCCGCAGCTCCGCTAGCTGCTCGTCGTCGAACTTCTGATCCGGCTCCTTGCTGCTCATATCGCCCCAGCCGGCTGAAATTTTATGTCAGGAAATGAAACCTTTCCAGAGAATAAAAAATTGTTCGCGAATCTCTCGATCGAATGAAAGTTAGGTATTCGGTTTTCTCGATAAAATGTTCACTCGGACGATTCTTCGCCCCTCATATAGCCACCATCTCTCGATCGAGTCAAAATGTTCACGGTTCTTGATCTCTCTCTCTCTCGATCGATCGATCTCGATCTCGACAGAGTGAGATTTAGATCAAATCTGCGATCGTTCTTGCATCAGAGAAGAGCAAATCGAATCCAAAAGAGGAGCGATCGATCGAGGAAACGGATTATTTGAAAACCTGATTTGAATTTGAGATAACAAATTTGTATCTCTTCGTAGCCTTCGATCTTGCAAGATCCGATTTACCAGCGAGTCAATAACATAGCGGACGACGACAGCGAGCGACGAACGATCAAACCCCGAGTGAGAATCGGTAGGCGATTCTCGCTCCACGGACCTCGGATGAACACCACGTAGGAGAAGAAGAAGAAAGAAGAAGAAGAAAAATTCGTGGCTCCTTTCAAATAAAAACCATAATAAAATAAAACATTTATTACGACGCCATCATCTAACATTGATAAGGGTGCGAAAATATAAATATAAATATATATATATATATATATATTTAAAAAAAACGGATACGGGGTTAGAAAATAAAAACGCGGGAACTTCGGGAAGGAAGGAAAGAAGGCGGGAGTTCCGTGATTCGTGACCGCAACGGCTGACGGAGTCAACCGCTTTTTTTTCGTTACCCATGAATGCCACGCGGCGCACGCCATGACTGCGTCTGTGGGGAAGCCGCTTTATTATTTGAAGAAATCAAAAATAATGATTGTTGTTATAAACAAACTTAAACAAACGACAAATTTGTATGCTTTTTTTAATATTGAATTGATTTCGTTGACACTTAGTTGTCTTTCTATGCGTTTATGGAATCATAATTTACATATTATTTTATATGAATACAATATTAATAAGATTATATTGTTATTGCTCATTTCATTATTTTTAACTTTTCCTTCAAAAAAATACTTTTTTCTTTCATTCAAAATATTACAAATAATTATATATGTAATACATTAATATTCATACAATATCATCCCTTTGCGCCTCACTGTGTAAAAACATTTAACACAGTTTCATAAAATAAAATTTAAAAGATTGTAAATTATTTTAAGCACAAATATTTAAATATCAAATATTAAAATTAAGATAGAACAATAACTTTCTGGCCAAAAAACAACATAAACGTAAATTATAGAAATACATTCTAAACATCTAATATATTCACATATTCGTAAGTTATTTCCTGCCATAAAATAACTTAACTTGTAACTAAACATTTGATTTTTTTTCTATGTGTTTTTTTTTGTTGGAATGAGCAAAGCAAGGTATATTGGTTTTTAAAAATATAAAATATACTAAATTTTATTTAATATAACTGATTTTTCTATGCTTATTATATGGGTAAAAGTTATTATTTCTAACAAAATTTAAATTTAGTTTTAACAAAAATGATTTCGAAAGTGTGCATTCTATTTACCTTACTATTAAAGATCAATTGATTAATAGTAATACAATCATTACCTTACCTTAAGTAATCTACCATATTCTTTACCAACCGAGCCACTCGTTATTACTACTATACTTTTGAACTATTTTTAGTCCAAACCACATGTCAAAGTGGGTCCAAAATGAATTATAGTAATTATTTTCATGGAATACATGGGAGTCGCATGAATGCGACACATGGAAAAACATGATTCATTGTTTACTGTTCAGCAGCGGAACAACATGATTTGCATATGATTTTGTGGTTTTATCCAATCATCATGCCTGATTTTTATATCTCTATACCCTTCTCCTAACAAGAACGAAACGAATGAATATGTAGCCCACACAATATATCTCTTTGTTCTGAAATCCAATTCTAATGTATTCGAATTTGCAATCATTATTTTGAATTCAATAATATCCCAACCGTCAAAAATTCTCAAAGGACTAATTAGTTTAAGTACGTAACGTAAGTATCAAAAATCAATATTGAAATAAATGTATTAGTTTAAGTACGTAACTTAATTTATTTCCCATTGAAATAAATTAACGTGCAAAAAAAAAAATTGGAGGTAAACAAAAACGACATTTGGATTAATGGCCGAAATCTCTCAACCGCCAAAATTATTATCTAGCAAATTTTTTTTCAGTTTTTTTTTTTTTTATATATATAATGCGGACGGTTCAGATTTAAACCATGCAAATGCTAACCGTTGATAAAAAAAAATATGGAAGGAGAAGGAAAAAAAAATAAAATAAAACTCAACGCTTATACAAAATTCGATAATTTGTCTTTCTTCCCCGCCCTCTAATTTTCTTTGCAGATTGCTCATCGCTTATACCAAGAAGCGCGATCTTGGACGACCTTTGAAGACTTTTGATGCCCACGACCCGAGAAGGACCATCCGGTCCATCCCTTCCCTTTCGATCGGTGCACCTCTCCGTGACCGGAGGCTGCCGCCTCCGTCAATCCGACCGACATCGATCTCGTAATCCTACTGCTCGCGCCGGCGTCCTCTAATTCCTGGCCCTTCTTGGACGACCTGAACAGAGACCAGAAAAAAGATTTCTTCGGCCGCCGCGATGGCTCCGGCGCGGGGTCAAGGCTCACTCCGTCACTGCGGCCTCCTCCGCCAGCACCTGCACCGCCGCCGATGGAATCTTTGCCGGCAACCAACCTAGGCAACGCTGTCGATCTGGACCGCTGCAGGTTCGGATCGGCTCCGCGGTGGCCGCCGTTAGCTGTAAACGAGGTGGAGGAGAGCGACGGATGCATGGCGGCGTCAGACGGCGGCGGGGAGGCAGGGCAGCGGCAGGGGCGGGGGCGAGCGCAGTTGGGACAGAGTGTGACGAGGCGGTCGCGAAGGCAGAGGGGACACACGCCGTGCCTCCAGCTAGCGGAGGGGTGCTTGCGACAATTCAACTGCTCTTGAGATTCCCCGTAAAACGCCATTACCGTCGTCCACAACCCCCCTTCTCTCTCTCTCTCTCTCTCTCTCTCTCTCTCTCTCTCTCTCTCTTCTCGCACACACAGTCACACAGACAAAAACAAACATACACAGTCTGTCTCGCTGTCTCTCTCTCTAAGAAACGCTTTGGTGCAACCTCAGCGTTTCTCTCTGGGACAATAACGCTCGTGCGGGGTTTTAAAAGGGCTTTGGAATCATGGTTAACTAGCTGATGGATCGCTTAACCATGGTTTAGAAGGCGAGTTTATCTGGGGCTTCTGAAATCTCACGACAAAACAGCATCGTTTTAGCCTTCTTACCTTATATAATACTGATGTCATAAATGCTTCAACTTAATGACTTCTCTCCAACGCTCGTGTGGGTATTAATTATGGAAGAGGAATTGGAACCATGGTTGCATCAGTTGACCATGGTTGCGGAATTGAGTGTTTTTTTCTTTGGCTTTTTTTAGCAACTATTTTATTGTCATGTTTTTTTTTTGTTTTTTTTTTTTTTTGTTTCATGGCATACCCAACAGCAGCCGTAAGAAATGCATTGAAAAGTGAATAGAAATGCATTGGAAAAAAGTGATTCAAAAATTGATTTCACCTAAAATAATTTTGAGGTATGTCCAAAGATTTTACCAACGAGACTTTCATATAAAGTGCATATTAAAAATGTGCAACCACATAATAAGTTTCATGTAGAGCGATGATAAGTTTATATATATTTAATCGATGACTCATTTCTTAATTATTTGACATAAGAATGTATGTTTGATAATGATTTTATTTTAGATAACAATTATTTTGTTAAGAGCGAAAGATAGCTTACATCAAAGCACTCCTGATCATCATATGATTACTTGTTTAACCATTATAGGCATCAAATTAGCATAGCCTCTATAATGAAATATTATAATTGAATTAGACCATAGCCCTGTGCTGAAACATCTCCTTTCAGATAAGGGAATTGGTAAGTGGTGTTGAAAGGAATCGTACAAATTTATATATCATTTTTATACATATACAATCAAGTATCATCACTGCATCAGACATTATAACAATTAATTAGTGATGAATATAAAATGGACATTGACAAATGTAAATTTTTTATAAAAACATATATATGTTATTTGAGTAATCAAGTAATAATGTTTACGAAAAGAATAATAACTATAACGAGATAGAATTATAATTGGTGTGGCTAAAATGGTGAAATTTAATTTTTTTAAAAATCACATTTATATGCTTGGCTGATCAAATAGTGGCATTGCAAGAAAAAAAATACAATTAAGGATATGATATTGTTTAATGGTAACTTAAAGTTGTAAATGAGTCAACATATAGTTTTATTGGTTAAGTTTGAATCGATTTTGAACTTGACATCATACAAGTTTAGTTCAACTCACTCGATTGTATAAGCTATACTATTAAATGTAAATCTAACGTGGATACAATTAATAAATAATATAGTATCACAACCTATATAACATTAATTATAATAATTTATAAACATATGTTTAATATTACATGCAAAGTGATTACAAGTCATTATATACATAATGATGTATTATATGCGAACGTTAGGGGTGGGCAACGGATACCCTCCCCCGCTACCCTGCCTGCTATCCGCTCCGACCCCGCTCAAGCAAGAGCGGGGTGCGGTTTTTAAACTTGATACCCTGCCCTAAAGGGACGGGAGCGGTAATAGGTAGCGGGGTACCCCGCCCCGCCTAATTTTAATAATATTTATTTATATTTTTTATAATATTTTTAAATATTATTATTTAACTATTATTTATGATTTTTAATATTTTGAATGATATTTATTATTATAAAGTTAAATCATTTTTATTAATTTTTTGATTAAAAATGATATAGAAATTTAATTTAAGTCAAAATTATTGATATGGACAAGTTTAATAAAAAAACGATAACAAGATGTGAAAGAATTGAACCTCATTCGCAGACACATTAAAGAATGGTATATCCTATTACGCCTATATATGGAACGAGATACAATCATAAAATTTAATCTACTACCTATAAGCGAGAACGAGATGTGGTAATAGGTTGATTTCGCCTCTAATAGGACCCGAATTACTTCTATCAACTGCTTCGTGGAGTCTCTAAAAGACAAGATTGTCTTAAGAAAAAAATCAATAAAAGTCAGTAGCGGGGTGCAGGCGGATGAAGCCTCCCCCCGCTTACCCCGCCATAAGACTGGATACCCCGCCCCGCCTACACATGGGGCGGGGTACGGTTTTAAAAATTTTGTACCCGCCTAGGCGGGGGGTGGGGTACGGTAATAGGTAGACCTCGCCCCCGCTATGGCGGGTAGCACCCCTAGCGTACGTAATGTAAGTGTATTTATGATCAATAATATATTTATATATGTATTTTTTTGTGATATATCATTAATTATAATATATAAATTATAAAATTAATAAGTAAGTAATATTTGTTTTAAAGCATGTAGTCAATATAAATTTATTTAAATTATAAAAAAAATTAGACTTCTAAATTAGGTGAACAACTTGTGAACTCTGGATTGGTTTTGCTTAGTTATCGTATAATTTCAACTTTGCTCGATTTGATTGCCATATATATACACATGTATGGATGGAGTCAGGAGCAAGAATTTTAGATATGGGAGGGCCAATATATCATTTTTTTTTTTGTGAAAATTAGTATTCATATAATATTATAAAAAAATATTAACACAAGCATGTGTGTGCACACACTATTAATTTGATTGTTTAAAGACAAATTAATGGTTAAGATATTGGTATGTGTGCATATGGACTCACACATAGTATATCTATTAACAAGATATAAAACATTAATAATTATAAAGATAAAAAATATTTGATAATATAAAAAATTAGATCAAAAGAAAAAAAATAAAATAATTACTTTTAAACTATTATAATGTATTATTTAAAAAATAAAAAATAAAAGTTAGTATATTTTGGCATTATTAAGATTATGTATAATTGAATATATATTAAATAACCAAAGAAATCAATCTCTGTGAAATACCTTAAAAGAGCATACTCTAAGAGAAAATAACCCAACAAAAGAAAGCCATAGCCATCCATGGTCCCATATAATTCCATCCCTGTACACATGTGTGTGTATATATATATGTATTATAAATATACACACGTACATATGTATATTTATTAGATAAAATATTAAATAAGACAATGCCATTCAAAACAAATATTGATGATTGCAAATGATTAACTAACCTTTATGAAACTAGATTCATTAAGCACAAGATTCAAAGCTTGTGACAAAATTTCATAAGTTTTTATGAAAACTTATTGGTATTTACCAATGAATACTTATTATCATGAAATTAGCTAGCTAGTCACTGTGTGTTTTGGTCTGCCGAGTGGCATGAACCCTAGCTTTATCATTGCATACCCAATATTTAATATCACGGGATTAGCACAATCAAAGATTAATTACTGTATGTGTTAACAAAGACACCGTGGAAATATCATAAATAAATTGTTAGCAGTATATATACTGGGGACATTGTATATTTTCATTAATGTATGGAAGTACTATAATTTTTTTTTCCATATTATGATATTATTATAAAATTTATGACATATTATTGGCTCAATATATCTATCGGGTTGTTTAATTCTACAAAATGTTGACTTATCAACCATATTTGAAATAAAAATCAATGTTTTTTGTACTCTGAGAAATGAACCCACATGAAGTTGGTAATTTTTTATTTCACAAATATGACTATGTAAATAATTGTTACATTTTTAGAATTGCCTGGCACACATCAAAAGTTCGTGACAAACATAATTGTTTGAATTTTTTAAATTACATTTTTTTAACAATTATTTTAAAATAATGTGTTAAATAATTTATAAAAAATTATAGGGCATATTTTATAATATGATATTATTTTTAAAAATAGTATTATTTTGAAAACTAATCTAATTACTTAGTTTTTTTTTTAAAATATCGTTTAAAAATAAAACCGCAGTAGCAAACAATTCATATATATATATATATATATAAAATAAATAATACAATTTTAAGTATAGAAAACATTATTTATTTTTTATATCGAACCATATTTTAGAACTCTCATGTATGTAAACATGTTTCATAGGAAAATGAAAATTGAGGCAACTCGTAAATTGATACAACAACTCCTATTTTGTTACCATTTGGGAGCCTCCAGGACGGGGTTTGCGATTCGTGGGCTTGGCTTGGCTCTAATAAATTAACCTTTCTCTCCACAATTCTCGTCCCCAATCTGGTTTCGGATTTTGGATTTAGGGTTTCAACAAGCGAGATCGAAGATCGAATCGATTCATCATTGAATCAGAGGAGGCGATATGAGCTTCGAGGATCTGGAATCGGGTCGTCCCTTGGCCTCGAGGCGTGGAGGGTACGGCAATGGCAGTGGCAATGGCAGGCCAGACGCAGGCCAAGGCGTCGCCAATGGGATCTTCCAGATCACTACCAGCGTGTCCAATTTTCAGCGCCTCGTCAACACGCTCGGAACCCCCAAGGACACCCCTCAGCTTCGCGAGAAGCTGTAAGTTTTCCAAATCGATTCAATATTTTCAATTCTTCATCATCGTTTTGGTTAATCGATTATGACCCATTTGATCCTTTTATTTTATTTTTCTGTGTATTTTGTTTTCGTTCACTTGTATTGCAAATTGAAAATTGCGAAATGATTTTTGTTTTCTTGGTTCTTGAAATGATCGTGAAAATTCTAGTTTTACGTGTTACTTCTGAATTGAAATAAATTTTGATATAATCTAGCTTGAACAGTGCGAATTCCTAAGGGCTAGCTTCCCCAATTTTAAAGATCTGCACATAAAATCTAAAGATCTAAGCAAATTCCTAGGGGCTACACACACACACACACACACACACACATATATATGTATATACAGTATTTCCTATTTTTATTTAATATATATACTTATAATTTAATGAAAAAATCTAATACAGAAATGGAGACTTAATTATAAGTCATTGTATTTTCATCAAAATGACATTGAAATATCATTAATCAAAGTGATGCCGTTCATGATTTTTTTTGAATCGTTGCCTAAATAGAGGGAAACAAATTCTTATAGGAAATTTGCTCCTAGTACTATAACATTTGCATTTTATTGGAAGTTTTTATTCGTTTATTTTAATAACAATTTTGCTTATTAAGCGGAGCCATGCGTTTCCAATGGATGTTAATATTGTAGAAATGGGGTTAGGTATGTTTGGTACGTGTTTTTGGTTTTGTGTTTTATTTTCATAACATAAACTTTATTTGAGTTGAGATTTAAATCTTTATTTTGAAAAAAAAATTTGGTAAGACAGATTGTGGTCTTATTTTTTTTAAATCGGGTCTCATAATTCATTAAAATTGACAATTTTTTTTGGTAGACTCAGTTAATAAAATAAAGAAAAAATAAAAAAATAAAAAAATAAAAAGTCTCACACACCAAAATCTAATTTAAATTTGAAAATAAAAAATATTTTTAAAAACAATCATCAGACCCACATGTTTTATAAAACACAAAACTTGTGTACCAAACAGGGGAAAAATGGTGGGTCATGTTTTCAGCTTACGAATCACAACCAAACATTGCCTTAGTTACTTAAAATTGAGAATGCTTAAAAGTTTAGAAAGTGAGTAGGGGAATGCTACAGCTAGCATTATCATTTGATGCTTTTGTTTTTGATATTTTTTGTGGGTTTGTGTGTAATTCTTCAATTTTGCTTGAATTTGATCCTGAAATCACAAGTTTACTTGGTTTATTATGGATTTTATGGCTTTAGTTCACTTTAGCATGCACTGTTCTTTCCTGAAGGATGATGTCTCAATTTATAAGCAGGAAAAGTAAATAACTACAATGCAAATTCTGTATATCTGCAAATTGTTGATTTTTATTAATCCATTCACTTTATTTTAACACGATGGTTTCCTGTTAAGCTAGGCATGCCGTAGTATAGGTGTCAACTATGTAGGATGGTAATCCTTTCAGCCTTGGCTACTCTTGAAGCATGCTTACAAGTTTAAACACAAAGGAAACATTGCAATTATGATTGTACATGTTGTAATTGGCCTTTACTTGCACATTCAACCCTTTGTTTAAAATGTTGGGTCCCTTGTGGTCTTGCTGCCTGATTAGAAGGGAGTGTCAGGGTCCTTGAAACCCCTATAGGCCTTTGTAATTTGGTGTACTTTTTTTTTTTTTTTGGTCTTTTTTATTAACAATTTTGACTTGATCAATGAACAGTTGTGGCTAAGATTTTCTAGTGGATTCTCTTTATATTTTTTATGAGGGATTTGTCATTGTAACAATAAATGTACGGAAACTATTGATATTATAGTGAAGTGTTTTATCAGGACATAACCCTAAAATTCATTCCAGGTTTAACATACGTGTATCTGAGTGTTATTGTTCATTTTTTATTTTGTCTTGTGACTTTTTGTGTGACATTGTATGGTATAAATATCTATAGTTGTCAACTTTTGGTTTAAGAAAGCTACCTTGTATTTGATGTGTCTGTACATTAATTTGTGTGCCTTAGTTGTGGTGTGAAAGTTCTTGCACAGCATCCCTTAGATTGCTGCTGTGTTAGTGGGATTTTTCACTTGCTGGCTTTCGTTTCTTTTCATGATAGGATTAGGGATCAGTTTTCTGAAATCAATTATCTATGCTTATGCTAGATTTGATTTAAGGGAAAAGGGACCCTTTATGTTCCGGTTATAAAGTCTGGTTCACAAAAAGTTGCAACGTAAGGATAAATTGATCAAAAAAATGTTGGGCAGAAATTCACCAAGTATATAAAATTGTAAGTTTGATGTTTATTTCTTTATCAAGGTGGATACTGGAAGTCTGGACGGTAGTGAGGTTCATTGTGAATTAATTGAATTAACTCTCAGATCTGTCTGTTTTAAAAGTCTAACATAATTCTAGTGGCTGGTATATTCTGGATGGAAAAATGCTAGAAACTCAAGTTATGTGAAAAATAAGTCTTAATCACTTGGATAAAATGTTCATTGGTTTTTCAACATTGAAGTGGACTAGATCCAAGTTTCCACTGTTGGGTGCACTAAGCCACTTGCAATTGCTGTTGGCTGCCACTGTTGCTGTATAATCTTCCTTAGTGCTCTATTCTACCTGATTCCTACATGCATGAATTAGGCAAACTATTATAAATATTCTGTCATATGCATGCAAATACGTGATTTAAAATTTTAAATCCCTCAAGCTGAGAACCTGGGAAATATCTTGTGTTAGTAATTTTTCTTCAAAAGCGAAATTACTTTGACATGCCTGCACTGAGAATCTTGAAGTTAAGGATATAACAATGGGCAGCTGTTTTCATGTGTTAAAAATAAGGTCCCAGGTAAGAATTTATTACTCCTTGTTGTGCCTCTCTTGTGTGTGTGTGTGTGTGTGTGTGTGTGTATATATATATATATATATATATATATATATAAGTGTCCATCCATGCTGTAAGTGTTTTTTTTTTTTTTTTTTTTTTTTGCATTTTCACTTCTTTGCATTCTTGGGTTTTCACCGACTTTATCATTGTTGTTATTGCAATATGGTTGTTTTACACTCCCATTCCATCTGGTTCTGTGCTAATTTGTTGTTTTATTGTTTTCCCTTGCAGCCACAAGACAAGACTACAAATTGGACAATTGGTTAAGGATACGTCAGCCAAACTTAAACAAGCTAGTGAGACAGATCATCGTTTGGAAGTTAGTGTACGTTTTCATTCGTTACATTTTAAAGAAAATTAAGAGGAATCACTTTTTGTGTCGTTGT
Source organism: Taxillus chinensis (assembly GCA_023512835.1). NCBI lineage: Eukaryota > Viridiplantae > Streptophyta > Magnoliopsida > Santalales > Loranthaceae > Taxillus > Taxillus chinensis. Next base: position 795,521 of record CM042086.1, read on the forward strand.
CTTCTTATACTTCCTTTTCTTATTTTCATCTATGTCCGGGGTAAACTCTCTGCTACTGCCATTCCAATGGCTGAACATACTATTTTTAGCAAAGAGTCAAATTTCTATCATTGTGTATCTGTTCTTTATGAAGCCTACCTTTTAATTTTTCTGTCTAAAGCTGACCTTTGGTGACCCACTCTGTACTAATCTTCTATAGGGGCTTTTTTTGACATTTGTTTTCTTTTTTTACTTTTTCCATTGCTTTCTTCTGTGTTGTCGTGTTAATAAAAAAGTTTTCCTCATTTGCAGGCCAGCAAGAAGATAGCTGATGCTAAACTCGCAAAAGATTTTCAAGCTGTTCTAAAAGACTTCCAGAAAGCTCAGCGACTTGCAGCTGAAAGGGAGACAGCATATACTCCTTTTGTTCCCCAAGCGGTTCTTCCTTCTAGGTACAGTGTCTATTTCATAGTTATATGCATAGATTTTTTTTGGGAGTGTAGTCACTATAATTATTGAATGAAAAATTCGAGAGATCAGTTTGGCAGTGGCGCAGTGCCTGCATGGCAATTTTTTGGTACTTGGTTTTATGCTGCCTTAATGTTCATCCTGCATTGACTTTCCTTTCTGATAAATTATAATGACTTTGAACATGTTGTGGCAGCTATACCTCCAGTGAGATAGACGGATCCTCAGATAAGAGTATGGAACAGCGTGCCCTTCTTGTGGAATCTAGAAGGTGATTTTGGTTGATGCTTATGTTTTCAGTTTATTTTAATATTGCAAACTTCATTATCAAGTCACTGCATGATCTCTTTTGAGTACTTGCATGCCAGGTGAAAGCCCTCTTCCATTAATCATGATTATGTTTTGTACGAACAAGAAATGAAGACAAAACGATAAATGACCTTAAGTTAGAGGTTGCGCACAAATGGCCAATTATTTGAATTCATAAGAGAGGTGAATGTTATTTTAACCCCAGGTAACTAGTCGCAAGCTAACTAAACCAAACAGGCAAACACCACATGTTGAGGGCTTGCATCGACATAAAATGACGAGTACTTTGTTAAAGCTTTGGTGCTGATGTCAAGGTCAGAGCTGGAATCGCACTAGTAGGCTTTGGTGCTGTTGAGTGATGCTATGGTTGACTGGATACGGAGGACAGCAGGGGTGGAGTCACTGTTCTTTGAGTATCCGTGATTCCCACAGACTACTTCCAGAGATGGATCTGGGTAGCAAAAAGACACCTGCTGAGGTCAACTCTGGATGATGGTCAGGCTTGAAGAAATCAAAGTTGTTGAGGCAGTTTAATGTGATCTTGGGATGAGGTCTTGTATAGGTCAATATAATCGGTGGTGAGCTTAATGTGGAACTGGTACAAACCAGTCTCAGGCAGGATAGCAAGCATCAGATAAAGACTAGAATTTTATAGTAATTTCAATATGTATTTATGATAGATGAAAGGAGTAAGAAAATAAGATAAAGTGGCTATCCCAGCCTCTGCATATCATAGGTTTTTCTCTCAAACTTGATTGATAAAAAATCTCTTACAAGTGCATGGAGAATGCCTATCTATAGATAAACTAGGTAGGAAATAAAGACGGGAATCTCTTATGCAACTAGGACATCTGGAAACTTTAGAGATTTGGAAACTATTATAATTCAAAATTAATGTCGTATAGGTGGGCAATAAAGAGCCTTGATAGGTGGGAAAATGATGGAGAATGTGCGAGGGCTTGTGTTCCCACACCTCACAATAAAACCTTACGTATAATTTGTCATCTTACAACGCTCACGTGAGTCTAGCCCCTTGTTTGGAGAGTTATTCGTGTTTATCAACTTTTTTTCTCGGTCATGTCTTAAACATTGGGGCTTATCTATATATGGCTGTTGGAAGGGCAGGGCATTCTAAAGTTTGCTCAGGGAAAACATTTGCCTCAAAGGAGCATTAAGTCTGTTCATGCATTGTTGAGTATTGGTTTTTTGCTGCATGTACTGCTTTGAATGTTGGATGTTTGATGATTTTTTTTAATGAATTCTGTACGTCTTTTATGCTATGTCACATTTGAGAGGAAGCCTCACTGATCCTAATTGCTTCTTTACATCAATGTGACTTTGTAATTTAATTACAAATTTACTTTTATAAAATCTCGTCTTTTGGTTATAATTTTTTTCTTTTAAAATGGAAATTTTACTTTTTGGCTGCAGACAAGAGGTTCTACTGTTGGACAATGAGATTGCTTTCAACGAGGCTGTTATAGAGGAAAGAGAGCATGGAATACAAGAAATTCAAGAGCAAATTGGTGAGGTAAATGAGATTTTTAAGGATCTTGCTGTGCTCGTCCATGAACAAGGAGCTATGATTGGTAAGCCGTCTGGCCAATTTCTTTTATAAAACCCAGAGGAATCATGGCTCATGGGTATTGTGAGGTTTTGATGCTAAATGCTAAAAAACTGTATTCCCAGATGACATTGGTTCAAACATCGAGGGTTCCCATGCTGCAACTGCACAGGGGAAATCACAACTTTCCAAAGCTGCCAAGACCCAAAAGAATAATATGTCTCTGGTAATTTTTTTTATCAGCCTCTGATACATATGAACACATTTGCTGTGTATTTTTTTCGTTTTTCCGATAATGCATGCATATGTGGGTCTTTTGTTTATTTTGAACGAGAACTCTGGATTTAAATTGAGTAGAAGTTCATCATACTTGGATTACTTCAACTGTAATTACAACGCTAATGGTAGATGTATTCTTATTTGTGTACCTGAAGTGCGTACTGTGGCCATCCTGGCTCTGTAATATGACAGCTAAATTGATAGACATGGCGAACACACAAGTCTTTCAAATATTCTGTTGGTCCAGGCGATTTTTTATTTTTATTTTTTTTATGTTTTTTTTAAATGAATTTAATGTCCTGCATGAATTTCAATCCCTTTTCATGGTCCTGGTTTCGAGTGACCAACATGTGTTTATCTGTTTATTTGTTAACCTTTTTTTTGGCGGGGGTACTTCCCCAGCTACAGTGTCTCATTGAAAATTCCTATGTGTTTATTTTATAGGTCTGCCTGCTCTTGGTTATCTTTGGGATCATCCTTCTTATTGTGATCATCGTAGTTGCAGCATAATTGGCGAATTTTCCTAATTTGATCAAGGGGCAATCTCTGAATCCGCCTGGTGTAGAGTTCTGATCTCCATTCAATTTCTTAAGTTGTGTTGCTTGATGAGAACCCATGGCTGGTTGGTGCATATCACTAAATGGTTCCAGGATAGCATACGATATGGGTTTTTACCCACATGATCTTCACTTGTTTTATGTTTGCTTTGTAAAGTGGTTCTTCCGGGGGGATGGGAGTTGGTGTGTGTGTGTGCACTAATGGAGCTGTTACAGCTTCTTCTGTAATGGTCCTATATTTATATAGTACAAACCTATAATTCTTTTGGGGCTTTTTTCATTATCAAAATGCAGCCGCATTGAGGCCGCTTTGGGTTGCTTGTGATGGGGCTTTGGTTCAGTTTGCAGCAGCGGAGGGCATCTCACATGTGGTAGCATTCCGTGAAACTCGTTTTATCTTTTGCAAATTGTAAATCCATCTGTTTGAATAGTGGATTTAGCTGTGAAATTTGAATATGCATAATGTTACTGCCTTAATTTGTGCTTAACGCTTAAGGAGGTTGCCGTCTTTAATTATTATTATTATTATTATTATTATTATTATATATATACATATTGGTGATTTACCATCTATTCAAGTAGTGAACTGTGATTTGTGCAATTAATTTTTTTTCATGTTGTTTTTTATTATTGAATTTTTGTAACTACGTTTTAGCCAAATGTTATTTGATTAAAGAGCCTTCCTCGGTCTTTTTTTAGTTGGAGACGTTGATCATGTATTCATTTGTTGATAAACCTAATATAGGGCATAGTATGAGATGGTTAGAAGATGTTTGTTTTTAAAAAGTGTTAAATGTTTTTGGGTACATGAAATTAAAAGTAATAAAATATTAATTTTATTTTTTGGGGTTTAAAGAATAAAAATATTTTTTTTATTTTATGCATTTGAAAATAATTATTATATTTAAAAAATAAAAATAAAAAGCATACAAAATTCAATATAAGTCCTTATTTACTTGTATGGGAGAAGTCACTGCTTGGGATTTGTTTGTTTTTTTTTAAAAAATTTTTGTAAGTGTTTCTGTCTTGAGGTTTTTGATCCGTAATTTTAAAAAAAAATTCAACCACTGCATGTCGGATAAGTATTACGGGACATGTAGGGCTGGGACGAAAGTTCGACTTCCAACCACTCAATGCTTGTGATCTTGATAATTTTTTTATGAGGGGGTGGGGAAAAATCAATATTATTTTTTGTTGGAGGAAAAATTTCAAGTACGGCAATGACTACTAATCTTTCCAAGACACATTGATCCAACCTTGATGATAACTAATTAGAGTCTGATCATAATGATATTTATTTGTTTTCTTATATATATATATATAAAATAAAAACCGTACCAGAAAACATTATTCTTATCTATTGCCTTATTATTGATAAAATGGGGTAGACTGTTCACTTACCCCATTCCTATATAAAAGCTTTCTCCCGTTCTTGTAATCCGAACGAAAGACAAAAGAAACGAAATGGTGCTTTTTTGCTTTCTCTACGTTTCTCTCCAAATGCCACGCATAATATATATATATATATATATATATATATATATATATTGGTATTATGTTTAACATATGCATAATTATATTATTTATTATAAAGGCTTTTATGGCAGAATAGTCTATTCACTCAGAAATTTAATAATATTTAAAAATAATTAATAAAATTTAGTGTAATATATATTTGTATATAAAAGTAAAAAAAATAATTTAAATTTCTAAACTCAGACAAATTGGTTAGAAAACTATTAAATTCGTACATAGTTTTGCTTGGTAAACATTTTATCATGTGTCTGTGTATATATATATTAGTAATTTAATCAAATTTTTAAAAATTATATAGTTAGAACGTCGTTCGAATAATCTTAAGAAATTTATAATTTTTATAATATACTTTATCTTCTTTCATCATTTATGTGCGTGGATTGCTCGTGTTTGTGACTCAAAGTAACAGTTCAAATTCATGTTTAACTAATTAAAATTAATATAATTAAATCTGAACACGTCAATAAACTCAAACTACCATAGTTTGAATCACACCTGACAAGTTTACAAGAAAAAAATTAAATGAGTTAAGTTAATTTTTTAAAAAGGTTAGTTAATTTTAAATAATGAGCTGTGTTGTGTTTGAATATATTAAAGTATGGCCGTAATTTAATTTAATTGTTATTTTACTATAACGACATCATTTTAATAGGTGTTGCACAGCCTACCATAAATATTTTTTTAATATTTATTTTAAAATTTAATCGTTAAATTAAACATTATAAATATTCATGTATTAATAGCGATTCAACGCTTAATTTATATACAAATTCAACTAAAAAACTGATTAATAAATAAATAATTACGGTTTTTTTATTAATTTATGTGCGTATAAGATATATATATTGTTTCAAAAATAAGCCTAGTTTTCTCTGCGCTTACCACCATTTATTTCTTTTGTCATATGTTTCATGCAACATTTGACGCGGTTGCCTGCTGGTGTGTTGCGTCCCCATCTACTGCATCTCCGGGGTCGCATCGCATCTAAGCCACCACTCTCCAGTCCTCACCTCCCGCCCCACCCACTGCGGTTGGTCTTCCGCATCTCTGTTTTTTTTTCCGTTTTGCTTTCTGGACCCTTTGTTTCAGACTGTGAATCTCTTTTTTTCCTTACCTATGTGCTATATGCAACTTTGAATCCGATGATTCATTGTGTAATTAATTCGTATTTCCGTTTCCTGGGTCAGTTGAGGTCATTCATAGGTATCTGTTTGGTTGTTGTCGTCGTCGTCTGTATCGTGGTTCATTCCACCATTTGAATTTTAAATTGTAACAATAGGGACCTGGTTTTAGACTATGGTAAAATGTTGGGTTTCAATGCGGGGAAAGAAGTTTTCATGGGTATTTCGTGTTATGGAAGATAGTTAGATTTGGCCTTCCATCGAATTTGTTGGATTGATAATGCCGTTAATTGACCCGCTTGGATAGCATTCCTTAAAAAACAAAGCCTGGGTCATTTTTGTTGTGTGATTGTATTTTTTTGGTAAGACCCACCATTTGAATTTCGACGTGTGACCATAGTACTTTTTTACCATGACAATATGTTGGGTTTTAGTCTGGTTTTTTTTTTTTTTAATTTTTTATGGGTATTTCTTGTTATAGAAGATCTGAGTTAGATATAGTTGCACTGAATTTATTGGATTAATAATTTATATCAATTGACCTGTTAGTGCGTGATTTTTTCCCAATTCTAGTTCTTTTGTTTATAGAAATTCTGGAATGTGGGCTTTGGTTTGTAACTCGTAAGAACGCCAAGAGGAAGGAAAATAAGGAAAAATATTTGTAGTCTAGGGCGCTTGATTTCATCTGTGTTTGTTTTTATAGATAAGTGCAACATTTGAAAGTTTGTTTTGTTTTTAGGTTCATTTTTTGCTAATTTGATTTCAGTTTTATTACAAATTTTCAATTGCTTATCTTCAGAATTTTGCAATAAATTTATGCTGGTTAGACACAGTGGGATATCTTTGGGGATTGGAAGTAGTTTAGAAATTAAATCAGAGAAGGAAACCTCCCAACTGTATCTTACAATCGAAACAAGCACAATGACTTGCTTTATCAGCACTCAATTGCGCTAATTTATAATTTTTATACTTTCCTTTTGGGATGTTGCAATCCTATTATTTCTGTTGTGTTCATGTAGTCCTTTTTTGAAAATTGGCTTTGTTTTTTAGGTGCTTTCATCCATCTTGTCTTCTCATCTCATTACTAGGCTCTAAGTTTTTGATGTATGTGACAAAAAGAGTAATAGAAAATACTTTATTTGAGCGGGTTTGTTAGGGAAATGAGTGACCTAAACCCGTTAACGTATATTTATTATGTTTATTCCCATTGTTTATATTTGAAAATTTTAAAACAAAAAACAAAAAAACAAAACCAACATAGGCTTCTTTGGTTGGTTAACAAATTGTTACATGATTATCATCATTTTCATGACTTATAAGGAAAAACATACTAGGAACATTAACAAAACAAGTCCTAGATTTAATATTGACATTGACATATATGTTTATATGGCTGTAGAAAATAGAAAGCAGGATAAAAAAATCCGTGGCAAGCCAAAGTGTAGTAACTGTAGTTTTCAGCTTGCATGTTTATTGGTTTAGTTTTTGTTGGATATATATATATATATTCATATATGTTAGTGTCTGGGCTTGATCAATATAGGTTAAACCAAGCTCAAAGTCTGAAGCTAGTAAAGTAATGACTATATATATGTGGACTTTGTGAATATGTTGACACAATAAAATGATATCAATTTGGATGGTGCTAGCATACCAAAATGCTGGAATGGGGTCAATTTGGTTAATGATAACATATTGTTTAATAGTATATCCGTTATTTTCATATGTACTATAAACTTCACTAATAATGTTTTGGTCTCTCTCTCTCTCTCTCTCTCTCTACATAGTATTAAAACCTAGGGTTACGCCTGAAGTTTTCTAAAGAGAGTTTTACTTCTGCAGCCAGCTGTCAACTAACTTTCTTTAATTCTTCTTTTGTTTTCTTTTTATGTATCTGTGAACAGCTCTCCTTGTAAACAATAATCCTTGCTCCTTTCATTATTAGAAATCTATACCATTATAGCGGGTTAGGCAGGCATCTAATGTATTTTTTTTTGTTTCTGTTAATACCCCTTCTATCACTCTTCGTGGAACATGCATTAAATGAGTTTCAAGCATGAACTACTGCAAATTGACCTTTTACGCTTCTAAAGGCTTGTACTTTCCATTTAAATTGTTGTCATATGTTTTATGTAAAATAGCGTCTAGTTTCACTGACTAGTTTACTGACCGACTTGTTTATAGGCCATGTCTTCCTTTATTATGAAATAATTTTTATCTATGTATTATTTGTTTGTATGTACTGTCTTGGATGGGCGTGTTTTATGCTTTCTTATGGGTTATTGAGGAGGAACTAAAACTAATTGTCAATAGGCTTATTACTTTTTGGTTTCCTTGTATTTTTGGAAGTATAATTGTAGGTTCAGTATGTTATTTGAAGTAATTATCATTAAATTCCATTTCCAACTACAGGAAACTTGAAATAATAATGTTATTAAGTCAGGTAGAAGTAGAGTTTTAGGATCAATATATTATTTGAAGTCATTATTATTAACATTCCGTTTCCCACTTGAGAATGAGCTATTTTGTTACAAATTGGCACTTATCTGATCAAAGGGCGAATTGATTTGTCAGTAAAATTATTATGGGATCTTTCCATTGAAATTTCTCAGCATTAGCCCTGTTGAGTGGCGTACACAACCTATTTCGTTTAGGGTTCTCTCAATTGGGTTGTCTCGGTGGCCCTATATCAATTCTTAGTTTCCTTCACAATTTTTTTTTTCACAATTGTCAATTTTCTGTACAACAGGCTGGTATCAAAGTTACTGATTTTTCAAAAGTTACTTCATTTTATGGTAGGCTCAAACTTTAAGGAAAACTGTACAAACACCAGCATGTGGATTGAAACCTTGATTTTGAAATCGGTCAAGGATTCAAATTTGTAAATCTGCTTGATCAAGTTTTTTGTCTTTACTAATTAAAAATTCAGTACTAACTTTCGTGACCTTTTTCTTCTATACTTTCCAGTCTCCATGATTATCCTTTATAGTGAGTTCAACTCTTTTAATTTGGGGTACACTTACTATACAAACTTCGCAGATGGGGGACGTCGCCAAGGACTTAGCTTCTGGAACTGTTGGAGGGGCTGCCCAGTTGATTTGTGGACACCCCTTTGACACCATTAAAGTCAAGCTCCAGAGCCAGCCAGCTGCTCTTCTGGGTCAGCCCCCCAAATATGCTGGCGCAATGGATGCTGTGAGGCAAACGTTTGCAGCTGAAGGGGTAAAGGGATTCTTCAAGGGAATGGGGGCCCCACTCGCGACAGTGGCTGCCTTCAATGCCATGCTCTTTACCGTGAGGGGACAAATGGAGGCATTATTGAGGTCTCAACCTGGTGCACCACTTACAGTTAAACAGCAGGTAATTTGTGGAGCTGGGGCGGGGGTTGCTGTTTCTTTTTTTGGCTTGCCCCACCGAACTGATCAAGTGCAGGTGATTAATTTGTTGCCTCTTATCTCGTAATTTACATTATACTCTGTACAGTGTGGAATTCTGGGTTATACCTAGCAGTATTTAGTTATTCACACAACCTATGCATGATGAGCATATTCAATAGTTACATGTCTATAGAATTCTCTATGCCACTAGTAATTTATGACCCATCTTTGGTGATTCGATAAAATTCTGAAGGATTTAGCTATCTCCAAATTTATTGAACAACTCATGAACTGCCCTTGTTACCTTTTCAAAGAGTTGAAATTATTTTTAATGGGAGAAATCACATTCTGAATTTCAAGTTGCAAATATGCTCTACTTCTGTATTTTTCTTTAACTTTTTTTTTTTTTTTGATACATTGGGAAAACACATCATTGACAGTCTCAGTCGAAACACATATCTAATCCAGTAATACTCTTCTTGGGATGCCCCTTAGAATGAAACCTGATACATTTACTTCTTCGTCTTCGTATTGTTGCAATCAAAGCTTCATTTGTTCATACTTATATTGCCTGGCTTTACAATGAAACAGATTACAAGCACAGAGTGTGTTGGGTCAGTCTGGCTCAGCTGCTGCAGCGGTGAAGTACAGTGGGCCTATGGATGTAGCAAGGCATGTACTCAGGTCAGAAGGTGGCCCAAGAGGCCTTTTAAAGGGTTTGGTTCCTACACTGGCTCGTGAAATACCCGGAAATGCCTCAATGTTTGGTGTCTATGAAGCGACAAAACAGTTCTTTGCTGGAGGTCAGGACACCTCCGGGCTAGGAAGGGGCTCTTTAATAGTGGCAGGAGGCTTGGCTGGAGGGTCCTTCTGGCTTTTGGTTTACCCGACTGATGTCATCAAAAGCGTAATTCAGGTAGATGATTACAAAAATCCGAAGTACACTGGCTCTATTGATGCTTTCAGAAAGACTGTGGCATCAGAGGGAGTCAAAGGTCTGTATAAGGGCTTTGGACCAGCCATGGTCCGTAGCGTGCCAGCAAATGCAGCTTGCTTCTTGGCATATGAGGTGGTGAGATCTAGCTTGGGATGATTCTTCGACGATAAAATTTTTCATCATGGTATTAGGTTCTCAACAGAAAACACTAAACAATAATTTAGTTTTACATTGTTGGTTCAAATTTCACTCTTGATTTGGTAAAGGGGAATGCTTCTCCATGCGTGAAGAGTATGATGACATTATTAAGACAATCTCTTTGCCTTGGGATCTATAAGATTTGGAAAAAATAATAAGAAAAAAAATTTCCAAATCACTAAGGCAAACCGATGTAATTAAAAAAAATCATTTTCTGTCTCATATGTTCACAACAAATTATAACCCTGATACATTCATGTACATTACCAATGCATTATACACAATACCATGCGAAAAACAGATCAAGCTCTGTGGCACATACTACAAAACTTTTAACGTCATCATGCATATCTTGAGCCGTTAGGCAAAAAATGTCAATACAAGTCAAGATTGTTTGGAGTTTCCCTGCAGTCGAGTATTAGAATGGCAAATGGATGTTAGAATAATTAGAACAGCCGATATGGAGGCAGAAATGAAAGTGAGAAGAGAGACCACTCCTGCGTGTGCCCTTATCCCAGAAGGTATTTGCCACACAACCGTATAAACGGGTCCAGCACTGGTTTCTTGGAGCATCTGAAAACAGCTCTGGTTATGTAATGCTACTCCTTCACTGCAGCGCATAATTAAAATTGGTTCATCAAATTCAATTTTCACATAGCCACTTCCACCAAGGGGCTGCAAGAAGGGGAGAATCTCATGAGAAGAACAATTTATATTGGGAGCTTTTTTGGGCACTCCACCAAAGCTATTATAAATAATGCCCAACTTATAAGAATGCAGATAGAAACTTCCTTCAATTCTTCCAATACATATATTTTTTTGTTTTGGTAATTGCTCGCAAAAACAAACCTAACATCCACAAATATTTGGAACTTGACCTCATCCCCGTTTAGGCACACATGCTGGAACCCTTAGACTAGACTAGACTAGTGGTTGAAGATCACACCAATGGAACAACTAGTGGCGGAGACTAACTGCTCATATATATTAAATGTACATATATATGATGATGATTTTTATCGCATTGTAACATGAGCTATATAGAGCCTGCAATTGTTAGTGTTTTCCAACAGTTTATGACATTAATTGTTAGGTAAACACCCTTGGTTGATTATACTTGAATTCCAATATATGGACATTTAATATATTTGCCACTTTTTGAAAGGCACAATACATGCAAAATGAGAATTAATAATGCAGCAAATGCAGCAATGAGAAATGAAAGAAGTTACTTACTCATATGTCCCCCAGCTTACTGTGCTTCTAGGGACGAAGAAAGAAGATAAAAGAGGTATCTACAAACCCTATTTCAAAATTTTATTACATGGACACCAAAAAAAAGTCTCATGATCTCATAGTTTTTTTTTAACATAGAATCTAATATATTATTATTTATAGTTGTGTTTTCAGTTTTGAATCCTACAGGTTGAAGCTTCTACATAGAGTTCTTGGCCACTTCATCTACACATTTCTAGCTTCTACTGTGCTTCAATGGTGTTGCTATATTAAAAAGCCATGTAATGCTAGCAGCATGAAAATTTGAACAGTATTTATCAAGTAACAGAAACATATACTAATTCTTACTTGATAATATGATCACGATTTTCACAAAATCAGCAACATATTTCTCCACAACTTTCTTGCTAGGAAAACTCTATTTACTTACTGGATATCGTGCATGTAGTGGAAGCTCTACGTTGATTTTTAGACTCTTTTGCTGTGTTAGGACATCCAAACCAATGTCGATGTGAACCTCAACAAGAGACTGGTTAGAAAGAATGGTAGGTGATTCCAAATTTTTGTCTCCAAAAACAGCTGCATCCATAAAACCTGCAACGAGTAATTCAAGTTAAGAGACAAATGAAATGGAAAATTTTAAACTCTAGTGTCGTCAGAGGCAAAAAAAAAAAAAACAAGAGGCAGGTGGTGGCCAAGGAACCCTTCTTTAAACAAGCTCTTAAGTACTGAGGCTAAAGGAGGGGAAAAAAAGGTAAATCTGACGGCCATTGCCATTTAGGAAAAAATATACTTTTGTGACTTGTTATTTAAGATGTTTTCTAGTGCACAATCAATATGAACTGTTTGTTTGGTTTATTTATAATTATCAATAAAAAATAATTTTCTCCTCGCTCATATTATTTACTGTTTTTAGTTTTGCAACCCTCTTAGACAAAATACATATATCATTACACTGAGCAGGTTTTAAATTGTGATGCAAATAATAGTAACCAAAAACAATAGAGTATAATGGAAATTTTAAATTTTCTAATCTCATTTATTTTATTTTGAACTTTTTGTATTATATTGGGCCCTCTTGAATAAATTTTCCTGCCTTTGTTGCCAAGGCTAGCGTGCTGACAAGTAAGCTTACCCCCATGCTGAAGAAGTCGTTCTAGTTCGAATGGGTCTGCAAAGACTCCAGGAGGCAGTCTCTCAATAATTATGAGCTCGCATAAGTGCTTGTGTATGAAGAATATTGGTTCTGGCTCGATGTTAATTTCAATGGATGAAAATAGACGACGGTGAGAACCTTCACCGATCAAAAAGCGCTGCAGAGCTGATACTCTTAGCAAAGGACCCAGATCTCCTTGTGATGCTTCACCTAAACTTAGAGGAAGTTCATGCACCATGAAAGATTTAAAATTTGGATCAAGCAGGCTATCATGTTTCTTAAAATATGAACTCATTATGTATTTTTCAAAGCACGGCAGAGGTTCAAAATTTGGATCATTGGAACCAAAATTTGAATTGAATCCACCAACCTGAAAATTTAAAATAGAAAATGCATTATAAATTCAAGAATTATGTAGCCTAAAGGTGCAAATTAATCCTCGAACATTAATTATGAATTATGTAGCTTATTTGTGCGTGTAAAGCTCTAAATAATCTCTGCAGTATTAGTTTATTTTTTCTTAGTCATACATACTGAGGCCCAATAATGTGCAATTTTTTTTCAATATGGTTTCTATAAAGTCCATCCCTGCAACTAAAAATCTTCCAACACAAAGGCTAACCACATAAGCATACACGCAAATGGAGAAAAAAGATACAAGAACAAACTAGTAAACTTATTTTATATATTTGTCGAATGACATGACTGGCATAAGGATGTGTCATAATGCCCAATCATAGCACCCAAACAAGCAACCGTTGATGGAAAAATAAAATAAGACAACTCATTAAAAAATGAAGATACCTCATTGGGGAATGAAGAGCAGCGTTTGCAAGAGCCAAAGGAAGCAAGGGATGTCAAAGAAATTCCCACAACCAGGAAAATGTGCACTTTAGCAACCCAATAGTTATCCATTTTGCAGCTGAACAAACATGGAAGGTGAGTAGTTGGACAATTTTTATGGCTGATAGTTTACAGATTTAGAGGCTGCTAAACTTTCCTACTCCCAAAATAGTTTAGACTCATCTGGTGTCTTGATTTCAACTTATAAGGCAATTGAATGAAAACTCAAAATGCAAAAAATGTAGCATACTGGGATCCAGTTAGCCATTAGAGCATCACTTTTTAACAAATGGATTAGTTAATCAATGACTACACAGAAAATGAAAAACTACAAATTTGTTCATAAGAAAAAAGTTGCATGTTACAAACTTGGAAAACACACCCACACGCTCACTCAGTAACTTGTCCTCTGATGAAGACAGGGAAGCTCAACATCATACAAGCTCCTTGTACATAGCATCTCATTTTGAAATCTTAATAGGAGAAACACCACAACATCTATTATCCAAGCTTTGGAGCAGTCACATACCCAGGGACATAATTGATGATCATAAATTGTGTCAAACACATCTTGTGCACATAGCAATCCATTCAAAAATATTGGAATTCATCAATCAAAATAATTTCCATTTAAATTCTGTAGACTTAAACAAATTTCATAAGCTCATATAATTACTGAGCTCAATCAACCGTACCAATTTTTTTTTAATAAATTCAAGTCAAAATCAATGTATGGTGGTACTACATCACATGAACCTAAGATCCAAACATACACACGTGAGAAGCAGCGTGTAAATCGAATACCCAGTTTAATTAAACCCAAAAACAGATCCCTAACCTCGGTGGGGTGGATTGAAATCCCAAAATTCAATCACCCACGACTTGGTTCTTCCCAAAACCTTCTAAAACTAGAATTCAACCTCGTACGATTCACTTTACTTGGTTAAGGAGTCGAATTTATCTATTTTTATAGATAATATAATTGTATTTCCTGAATGATTTTTTTTTAATGACCCGAGAACACCATATGCAGTAAGCACACGGCGGCCGACCCAGGAATAATAAATAAATTTACTTAAATAAAAATTAGATCTTGCATTTACCATGAAAACACCTACAGACGAATATCAGGACGTAGCAGAATGTGTGTTGCCTACAGCCAAGTTCTGCACTCCCAATGACACCTCCAAATACGACTTCATTAAGGTCCCACCAAATTTGAATAATCCTCGGTGTCGTGTTCTGATAAATTCATATGAATTTCTATACTACATTATGATACATCATTCTTTTGATAAGAGGATAATATGTAACAATACCTACTGAGTTCAACTCTAACAAAAGTAATCAAAAGCAATAATAATGAATAAAAATCGAGTCAAAAAAAAATAAAAAAAAACCTATCAAAAGAAAGAGAGCACAATAAAGACATTACAAGGTCAATATCAATCATGTCATAGTAACTCATAAATCAGTGACATCTCTCTAAAATATGCGTAAGTGCAAATTAGTGATGACTATTCAAAAGAAGTAGACCCCCATAGTTTCAACAATTACAAATTAGAAGTGCCCAAGTCATTGGATGAATGTTTTAGAAATCATACCAAAAGGATCACTGCAAGTGATTACACACACATGGTATGTATAAAGCTTCACATATAATTCAAAGATCTAGCATACCATCCCATACCCTAAAGAAAGGAAAATAGAGATTGTTCCACCTACCTTACGTTAGAATCAAGGACGAAACAGGCTTTTTTCTCCAGCGGAATTTGGCGGGAGAGGAGAAGAGGGCGGCCGCTTCGTTCTTTTTTCCTAGAACCCAAAAGCCATTCATTCCCGGCGTTGGAAGCCCCGAACCGTGCGTGCAGGAACAACTATAAAAAACAAAGCATGAATTAAGAAACGACGTCGTTTTCATGGACTATTCCCACCCAGCCTTCCCTTCGGTTCGGGCTTTCATGTGCGACGGAGCAACGGAAAGGGAGTTCGAATTCGGAGTATTATTTTAAGATGAGATCCACAGTCCGCGGAGGAGCCAAACAAAAACCCTAAATAAACGCAATAGATTGATTGGAGGACCAAAGAAATCCATTAACCATGAACGATTCATCATCGGCGATTCAATCTTCTCTGCCATCATCCATCTCTGGCGCCGGAGGAGGAGGAGGAGGAGGAGGCGGAGGCACCGCCTCCGCTTCAGCCCTGGACGACTTCCGTTTTCCCCCCGATCTCATCTCCGTTCAGGATCGCAAGGATGAAGCCCTACTTGGTTGGGATCTTCCCTGATTTCTTCTAATCTCTCAACATCTCTACCTGTAACTCATTCAATTGTTCCAATGTTTTGCTCGTTTTCATGTGTGTGTCTGTGTGTGTGGGCGTAACATTCTCTGTTAAACCGGATCTCATGTATATAACTACTGATTTCAGAATCGGTTTCCTATAGAATATCATGGTTTTTACCTTTATTTCTTTTTGTATAAGAATCATAGGGTATTTAATTGTCAATTATGGGTTGAATCAATGTCGTACTTGAGGCTGTTGGGTATTTGCTTTCACAGTATTGAAGGCTGATTTGATGGCTGCACTTAACATGGAGGTTAAATCCATGGAGGAAGAGAGCTGGAAGTATGAGGGACCTCGCTCCCGCATTCACCTTATCTCCAAGCATGGTATGTATTTTGAGTTTCCGAGTATTAGATTTTTTTTTTTATGGTTTACAACGTTTTTTTCTTCTCCAAGTTTAAATTAAGTTGTTTAGTTTAGGTGCCACCCACGAAATGATTGCTTACATTACACGACTTGATGATTATTTGGAACATTATTTGGACGCCATTTAATCTGTATATATGTCCAGATCTCTCTCATTCAACAATGCATGAAATGTTTTTAGTATTTTTTTCACCACGAAGTATAGACTCCTTGAAGGCAGATTGTCTATTATGCTGTGTTTTGGTTTTTCCTTTTCTCTTGAGGTACTACTATATGTTGAAACATGGGAGATTAGTTTTGTTTTTGAACTTTTCTTCTCAGCGCCTTTTTTCTTGTTTGACGTACAACTTTTCTTCTCCATCTGTAGATAATTTTTCTGATGAACCCCCCATCAATTTGCATCTCCTTGTAATGTCCCTAAGTATTTGATACTTTCAAATTACAACTTCAACAAAAAGTGTTTGTAGCATATAATGGAAATGTGGCCAGTTTTCAACCTTTAAACATCACTCTAATAGTGTGCTATTTATTTCCTTTTTATCTAAGTTACCCATTTATGTTTTGTTGAATCTGAGTCGTGTTCCCAACTTGCCATATTTCTCGCTCTTCTGTAAGACTAGTATGCTACTTTTTTTAAACAGTTTTTTTTTTTACAACAATGCCTCCCGGACCATCTTCATCCCTTCCTACCCCTAAAATCCCTCACCCCGCGAATGCATAGTTTTGAGCATGCAACTTTACCTATCAAAAAAAAGAAAAAAGCATACAACTTCACCACCAATGGACATGTGCGCATGTTAGTTCCGTAGGGTTTACTAGTATGCTACTGATTGTGCAGCTTTTACTACTTCAGAATGTACCCACTTTCAATTTGTCCATTTTCGTTAATTGCTTGCCATCTCTATCGCAGGGTCCTTTCTCCATAAGCACCCACATATCCCAAAGTGAATCAGAGCTGTGAAGGCGCAGTTTGCATGGGCGTATTGTGTTAGGCTCCATCTGTAAGATCTGGTTGAGCAGGTGAGCAAAGAGTAGTTTTGACGTGTTTCTGAATCTTTGAAATTGAAATTGGTCCTTATTTGTTTTAAATATGTTCAATTTAGTCCTCTCAAGGACCTTTTTTTGCAATTTAAAAAAACTGAATTGAACACATTTAAACATATTGAAGGATTCATTTGCAATTTCAAAAAGTTCGAGAGCATATTAAAAATACCCTTGCTCACTCGCGTCCACTTCGTACTCATTTTATCTTTATACAGGCCTGAGTTCACTGCAGTGCTGGCCCCTAGGCTAGACTGAAATCAAGGTGGGCTTTCAGCGCCTGAGCAGAACTTGATGGGCTCATATTATAATTCAAGGGGCAGCACGGGAACAGAAGTTTTATGTATTCATATTGAGATTCTTATTTTAAAAAAAATCTCATGATAATGCATATCAGACCTCTTTATTATTACGATTAAAATATGCTTGTGGGTATGCAAAATTGATGTAATTAACTTGTTACTAGTATTTAGAAAAAGGGAATTTGTTGCCGGTGTTTATGATTTTATTTACAAATTTTTGAGCATGAAGTGTGTAACGGCTGCCTCACGTGGCTAGCATGGCCGTAGTGGCAAATGGTCACATTGTTATCAAATTTAAAAAAAGCTAAGAAGCAACTTGACGTTGTTGTTTTAATATCTGAGAATGAAACCGCAATGCAATATCTGTCCGTTTGATATGATGGTATTATTTAAAAAAATATAATTATTTTTAAAATTAATAAATTTGATGAATTTATAATTTTTAAAAATTATTTTTAAGGAAAAAAATAGGTTGAGAATTTGGGGTTTTATTAGCTAAAAGTAAGTTATATATATATATATATAACCAATAATGCAAATGCAAGTTCTAAAGAAGAAGCGAAGCTGATTTTAACACACAACGGAAGTGCAAATTTTTAAGTAGAAGCGAAGCTAATGTTTAGTTGTAACAAAGCAGAATGGAAGTAATTAATGATTGGTTTAATCAATGAGGAGGAAGGGATGGTTAAGAAGCTCCGTCACCGTGCCTCGCTTCCTCCAATCCCTCTCCAAACACCTCCCCACGAAGCTCCTGAACTCCGGCGACGCCGTCGCCGCCGCCTCCGTCACGTCCAGCCTCTCCCCTACCCCGAAGGAGATGGCGCACATCAGCGTCGCCCAATCAGGCCTCTGCCCCGACCCGATCAGAGGAAACCGACCCACGTAACACTCCAGCACCACCACCCCCAGCGACCACACGTCTCCCGCGAACTCGTCGCACACCTCCCCTCCCCAATGTTCCGGATCGATCCTCTCCGGGCTCATATATGCGCACGTTCCCACCTCCTCATCCTCGACCGCTCCCCCGCCACCGACGCGGCCATCGTCAACCACCGCCACCCGCCGGCTCGCCCCGAAGTCCGCGATCTTCAGATCGCCGCTGCCGTCGATGAGGAGGTTGGACGGCTTGATGTCCCCGTGGACGATCAGCATCCCCTGCAGGTAGCGGAGCCCTAGCAGGACGCGGCGCGCGTAATCGGAGATTGCACGCTCCGGCAGCCTCCTCCGCTGGCGGAGGAGGTCGTCGAGTGATCCGTTCTCCATGTACTCCATCACGAAGCAAAGATGACTACTGCAGGCGTCTCCCCCGCCGCATTGAGAGGCAGCAGAGGGTGCGTCAGCGGGATCGTTGCTGTTTTCGAAGACGGCGTGGCAGCGGACGACGAACTGGGAGTCGACGAGGGTGAAGATCTCGGCCTCACGGGCGGCCTGGCGGCGCATGGCGGTGGCGTCCTCTCCGATGCAGCGGAGGACCTTGAGCGCGTACACGGCGGCGTTGCGGCGGTTTCGGACTTTGTAGACCGTCCCGCCGTTTCCGTGGCCGAGAACCGCAGTCTTCTCGAGGTCGGAGAGACTGTCCACGTCGGGAGAATCAAGGCTATTGGAAGAAGACGACGACGACGACGACGACGGCAATGTAGCCCAGCTCCAGCGATGATACTCCGGCACTCGTATCAGTTGTGGCAGCGATAATCTTAGTCTTTGCTGGTGTCTCCTCTCTCATGTCAATATGTCATCGATCCGCTACCGCTAGCTAGCTAGCTCCCTGTTTGCATATATTGTTTTGTTTGTGCATGTGTGGGTTATGTCTATTTATATATATGTACGTATGTATTGGGGATTAGAGGGACACGTGGAGGACGGTTGTAACGCTCGTGCGGGGTTTTAAAGGTTTTGGAATCATGGTTAACTAGCTGATGGATCGCTTAACCATGGTTTAGAAGGCGAGTTTATCTGGGGCTTGAAATCTCACGACAAAACAGCATCGTTTTAGCCTTCTTACCTTATATAATACTGATGTCATAAATGCTTCAACTTATGACTTCTCTCCAACGCTCGTGTGGGTATTAATTATGGAAGAGGAATTGGAACCATGGTTGCATCAGTTGACCATGGTTGCGGAATTGAGTGTTTTTTTCTTTGGCTTTTTTTTAGCAACTATTTTATTGTCATGTTTTTTTTTTTTTTTTTTTTTTGCTTTCATGGCATACCCAACAGCAGCCGTAAGAAATGCATTGAAAGTGGATAGAAATGCATTGGAAAAAAAGTGATTCAAAAATTGATTTCACCTAAAATAATTTTGAGGTATGTCCAAAGATTTTACCAACGAGACTTCGTATAAAGTGCATATTAAAAATGTGCAACCACATAATAAGTTTCATGTAGAGCGATGATAAGTTTATATATATTTAATCGATGACTCATTTCTTAATTATTTGACATAAGAATGTATGTTTGATAATGATTTTATTTTAGATAACAATTATTTTGTTAAGAGCGAAAGATAGCTTACATCAAAGCACTCCCGATCATCATATGATTACTTGTTTAACCATTATAGGCATCAAATTAGTATAGCCTCTATAATGAAATATTATAATTGAATTAGACCATAGCCCTGTGCCGAAACATTTCCTTTCAGATAAGGGAATTGGTAAGTGGTG
Source organism: Taxillus chinensis (assembly GCA_023512835.1). NCBI lineage: Eukaryota > Viridiplantae > Streptophyta > Magnoliopsida > Santalales > Loranthaceae > Taxillus > Taxillus chinensis. Next base: position 815,799 of record CM042086.1, read on the forward strand.
TTGAAAGGAATCGTACAAATTTATATCATTTTTATACATATACAATCAAGTATCATCAACGCATCAGACATTATAACAATTAATTAGTGATGAATATAAAATGGACATTGACAAATGTAAATTTTTTATAAAAACATATATATGTTATTTGAGTAATCAAGTAATAATGTTTACGAAAAGAATAATAACTATAACGAGATAGAATTATAATTGGTGTGGCTAAAATGGTGAAATTTAATTTTTTTAAAAATCACATTTATATGCTTGGCTGATCAAATAGTGGCATTGCAAGAAAAAATACAATTAAGGATATGATATTGTTTAATGGTAACTTAAAGTTGTAAATGAGTCAACATATAGTTTTATTGGTTAAGTTTGAATCGATTTTGAACTTGACATCATACAAGTTTAGTTCAACTCATTCGATTGTATAAGTTATATTATTAAATGTAAATCTAACGTGGATACAATTAATAAATAATATAGTATCACAACCTATATAACATTAATTATAATAATTTATAAACATATGTTTAATATTACATGCAAAGTGATTACAAGTCATTATATACATAATGATGTATTATATGCGAACGTTAGGGGTGGGCAACGGATACCCTCCCGCTACCCGCCTCTGCATCGACCCTGCTCAAGCAAGAGGGTGCAGGTTTTTAAACTTGATACCCTGCCTTCCAGGCGGGACGGGGAGCGTGTAATAGGAATGGGGTACCCCCCCCCTTAATTTTAATAATATTTATTTATATTTTTTATAATATTTTTAAATATTATTATTTAACTATTATTTATGATTTTTAATATTTTGAATGATATTTATTATTGTAAAGTTAAATCATTTTTATTAATTTTTTGATTAAAAATGATATAGAAATTTAATTTAAGTCAAAATTATTGATATGGACAGTTTAATAAAAAAACGATAACAAAGATGTGAGCAAATTGAACCTCATTCATGACACATTAAAGAATTAGATATCCTATTACGCATATATATGGAACGAGTACATCATAAAATTTAATCTACTACCTATATGCGAACGAGATGTGGTAATAGGTTGATTTCGCCTCTAATAGGACCCGAATTACTTCATCAACTAACCATAGGTCTCTAAAAGACAAGATTGTCTTAAGAAAAAATCAATAAAAAGTCGGTACGGGGTGCGGCATTTGAAGCCTCTCCCGCTTACCCCGCCATAAGACCGGATACCCCGCCCCTCTTACATGGGGCGGGTACGGTTTTAAAATTTTGTACCGCCTAGGCGGGGGGGGGGGCACGGTAATGGTAGACCTCGCCCCGCTTAGTGGGGGGCACTTTAAGCGTACGTAATGTAAGTGTATTTATGATCAATAATATATTTATATATGTATTTTTTTGTGATATATCATTAATTATAATATATAAATTATAAAATTAATAAGTAAGTAATATTTGTTTTAAAGCATGTAGTCAATATAAATTTATTTAAATTATAAAAAAAATTAGACTTCTAAATTAGGTGAACAACTTGTGAACTCTGGATTGGTTTTGCTTAGTTATCGTATAATTTCAACTTTGCTCGATTTGATTGCCATATATATATACATGTAGGATGGAGTCAGGAGCAAGAATTTTAGATATGGGAGGGCCAATATATAATTTTTTTGTGAAAATTAGTATTCATATAATATTATAAAAAAATATTAACACAAGCATGTGTGTGCACACACTATTAATTTGATTGTTTAAAGACAAATTAATGGTTAAGATATTGGTATGTGCATATGGACTCACACATAGTATATCTATTAACAAGATATAAAACATTAATAATTATAAAGATAAAAAATATTTGATAATATAAAAAATTAGATCAAAAGAAAAAAATAAAATAATTACTTTTAAACTATTATAATGTATTATTTAAAAAATAAAAAATAAAAGTTAGTATATTTTGGCATTATTAAGATTATGTATAATTGAATATATATTAAATAACCAAAGAAATCAATCTCTGTGAAATACCTTAAAAGAGCATACTCTAAGAGAAAAATAACCCAACAAAAGAAAGCCATAGCCATCCATGGTCCCATATAATTCCATCCCTGTACACATGTGTGTGTATATATATATGTATTATAAATATACACACGTACATATGTATATTTATTAGATAAAATATTAAATAAGACAATGCCATTCAAAACAAATATTGATGATTGCAAATGATTAACTAACCTTTATGAAACTAGATTCATTAAGCACAAGATTCAAAGCTTGTGACAAAATTTCATAAGTTTTTATGAAAACTTATTGGTATTTACCAATGAATACTTATTATCATGAAATTAGCTAGCTAGTCACTGTGTGTTTTGGTCTGCCGAGTGGCATGAACCCTAGCTTTATCATTGCATACCCAATATTTAATATCACGGGATTAGCACAATCAAAGATTAATTACTGTATGTGTTAACAAAGACACCGTGGAAATATCATAAATAAATTGTTAGCAGTATATATACTGGGGACATTGTATATTTTCATTAATGTATGGAAGTACTATAATTTTTTTTCCATATTATGATATTATTATAAAATTTATGACATATTATTGGCTCAATATATCTATCGGGTTGTTTAATTCTACAAAATGTTGACTTATCAACCATATTTGAAATAAAAATCAATGTTTTTTGTACTCTGAGAAATGAACCCACATGAAGTTGGTAATTTTTTATTTCACAAATATGACTATGTAAATAATTGTTACATTTTTAGAATTGCCTGGCACACATCAAAAGTTCGTGACAAACATAATTGTTTGAATTTTTTAAATTACATTTTTTTTAACAATTATTTTAAAATAATGTGTTAAATAATTTATAAAAAATTATAGGGCATATTTTATAATATGATATTATTTTTAAAAATAGTATTATTTTGAAAACTAATCTAATTACTTAGTTTTTTTTTTAAAATATCGTTTAAAAATAAAACCGCAGTAACAAACAATTCATATATATATATATATATATATAAAATAAATAATACAATTTTAAGTATAGAAAACATTATTTATTTTTTATATCGAACCATATTTTAGAACTCTCATGTATGTAAACATGTTTCATAGGAAAATGAAAATTGAGGCAACTCGTAAATTGATACAACAACTCCTATTTTGTTACCATTTGGGAGCCTCCAGGACGGGGTTTGCGATTCGTGGGCTTGGCTTGGCTCTAATAAATTAACCTTTCTCTCCACAATTCTCGTCCCCAATCTGGTTTCGGATTTTGGATTTAGGGTTTCAACAAGCGAGATCGAAGATCGAATCGATTCATCATTGAATCAGAGGAGGCGATATGAGCTTCGAGGATCTGGAATCGGGTCGTCCCTTGGCCTCGAGGCGTGGAGGGTACGGCAATGGCAGTGGCAATGGCAGGCCAGACGCAGGCCAAGGCGTCGCCAATGGGATCTTCCAGATCACTACCAGCGTGTCCAATTTTCAGCGCCTCGTCAACACGCTCGGAACCCCCAAGGACACCCCTCAGCTTCGCGAGAAGCTGTAAGTTTTCCAAATCGATTCAATATTTTCAATTCTTCATCATCGTTTTGGTTAATCGATTATGACCCATTTGATCCTTTTATTTTATTTTTCTGTGTATTTTGTTTTCGTTCACTTGTATTGCAAATTGAAAATTGCGAAATGATTTTTGTTTTCTTGGTTCTTGAAATGATCGTGAAAATTCTAGTTTTACGTGTTACTTCTGAATTGAAATAAATTTTGATATAATCTAGCTTGAACAGTGCGAATTCCTAAGGGCTAGCTTCCCCAATTTTAAAGATCTGCACATAAAATCTAAAGATCTAAGCAAATTCCTAGGGGCTACACACACACACACACACACACACACTATATATGTATATACAGTATTTCCTATTTTTATTTAATATATATACTTATAATTTAATGAAAAAATCTAATACAGAAATGGAGACTTAATTATAAGTCATTGTATTTTCATCAAAATGACATTGAAATATCATTAATCAAAGTGATGCCGTTCATGATTTTTTTGAATCGTTGCCTAAATAGAGGGAAACAAATTCTTATAGGAAATTTGCTCCTAGTACTATAACATTTGCATTTTATTGGAAGTTTTTATTCGTTTATTTTAATAACAATTTTGCTTATTAAGCTGAGCCATGCGTTTCCAATGGATGTTAATATTGTAGAAATGGGGTTAGGTATGTTTGGTACGTGTTTTTGGTTTTGTGTTTTATTTTCATAACATAAACTTTATTTGAGTTGAGATTTAAATCTTTATTTTGAAAAAAAAATTTGGTAAGACAGATTGTGGTCTTATTTTTTTTAAATCGGGTCTCATAATTCATTAAAATTGACAATTTTTTTTGGTAGACTCAGTTAATAAAATAAAGAAAAAATAAAAAAATAAAAAAATAAAAAGTCTCACACACCAAAATCTAATTTAAATTTGAAAATAAAAATATTTTTAAAAACAATCATCAGACCCACATGTTTTATAAAACACAAAACTTGTGTACCAAACAGGGGAAAAATGGTGGGTCATGTTTTCAGCTTACTAATCACAACCAAACATTGCCTTAGTTACTTAAAATTGAGAATGCTTAAAAGTTTAGAAAGTGAGTAGGGGAATGCTACAGCTAGCATTATCATTTGATGCTTTTGTTTTTGATATTTTTTGTGGGTTTGTGTGTAATTCTTCAATTTTGCTTGAATTTGATCCTGAAATCACAAGTTTACTTGGTTTATTATGGATTTTATGGCTTTAGTTCACTTTAGCATGCACTGTTCTTTCCTGAAGGATGATGTCTCAATTTATAAGCAGGAAAAGTAAATAACTACAATGCAAATTCTGTATATCTGCAAATTGTTGATTTTTATTAATCCATTCACTTTATTTTAACACGATGGTTTCCTGTTAAGCTAGGCATGCCGTAGTATAGGTGTCAACTATGTAGGATGGTAATCCTTTCAGCCTTGGCTACTCTTGAAGCATGCTTACAAGTTTAAACACAAAGGAAACATTGCAATTATGATTGTACATGTTGTAATTGGCCTTTACTTGCACATTCAACCCTTTGTTTAAAATGTTGGGTCCCTTGTGGTCTTGCTGCCTGATTAGAAGGGAGTGTCAGGGTCCTTGAAACCCCTATAGGCCTTTGTAATTTGGTGTACTTTTTTTTTTTTTTTGGTCTTTTTTATTAACAATTTTGACTTGATCAATGAACAGTTGTGGCTAAGATTTTCTAGTGGATTCTCTTTATATTTTTTATGAGGGATTTGTCATTGTAACAATAAATGTACGGAAACTATTGATATTATAGTGAAGTGTTTTATCAGGACATAACCCTAAAATTCATTCCAGGTTTAACATACGTGTATCTGAGTGTTATTGTTCATTTTTTATTTTTGTCTTGTGACTTTTTGTGTGACATTGTATGGTATAAATATCTATAGTTGTCAACTTTTGGTTTAAGAAAGCTACCTTGTATTTGATGTGTCTGTACATTAATTTGTGTGCCTTAGTTGTGGTGTGAGAGTTCTTGCACAGCATCCCTTAGATTGCTGCTGTGTTAGTGGGATTTTTCACTTGCTGGCTTTCGTTTCTTTTCATGATAGGATTAGGGATCAGTTTTCTGAAATCAATTATCTATGCTTATGCTAGATTTGATTTAAGGGAAAAGGGACCCTTTATGTTCCGGTTATAAAGTCTGGTTCACAAAAAGTTGCAACGTAAGGATAAATTGATCAAAAAAATGTTGGGCAGAAATTCACCAAGTATATAAAATTGTAAGTTTGATGTTTATTTCTTTATCAAGGTGGATACTGGAAGTCTGGACGGTAGTGAGGTTCATTGTGAATTAATTGAATTAACTCTCAGATCTGTCTGTTTTAAAAGTCTAACATAATTCTAGTGGCTGGTATATTCTGGATGGAAAAATGCTAGAAACTCAAGTTATGTGAAAAATAAGTCTTAATCACTTGGATAAAATGTTCATTGGTTTTTCAACATTGAAGTGGACTAGATCCAAGTTTCCACTGTTGGGTGCACTAAGCCACTTGCAATTGCTGTTGGCTGCCACTGTTGCTGTATAATCTTCCTTAGTGCTCTATTCTACCTGATTCCTACATGCATGAATTAGGCAAACTATTATAAATATTCTGTCATATGCATGCAAATACGTGATTTAAAATTTTAAATCCCTCAAGCTGAGAACCTGGGAAATATCTTGTGTTAGTAATTTTTCTTCAAAAGCGAAATTACTTTGACATGCCTGCACTGAGAATCTTGAAGTTAAGGATATAACAATGGGCAGCTGTTTTCATGTGTTAAAAATAAGGTCCCAGGTAAGAATTTATTACTCCTTGTTGTGCCTCTCTTGTGTGTGTGTGTGTGTGTGTGTGTATATATATATATATATATATATATATATATATATATAAGTGTCCATCCATGCTGTAAGTGTTTTTTTTTTTTTGTTTTTTTTTTGCATTTTCACTTCTTTGCATTCTTGGGTTTTCACCGACTTTATCATTGTTGTTATTGCAATATGGTTGTTTTACACTCCCATTCCATCTGGTTCTGTGCTAATTTGTTGTTTTATTGTTTTCCTTGCAGCCACAAGACAAGACTACAAATTGGACAATTGGTTAAGGATACGTCAGCCAAACTTAAACAAGCTAGTGAGACAGATCATCGTTTGGAAGTTAGTGTACGTTTTCATTCGTTACATTTTAAAGAAAATTAAGAGGAATCACTTTTTGTGTCGTTGTCTTCTTATACTTCCTTTTCTTATTTTCATCTATGTCCGGGGTAAACTCTCTGCTACTGCCATTCCAATGGCTGAACATACTATTTTTAGCAAAGAGTCAAATTTCTATCATTGTGTATCTGTTCTTTATGAAGCCTACCTTTTAATTTTTCTGTCTAAAGCTGACCTTTGGTGACCCACTCTGTACTAATCTTCTATAGGGCTTTTTTTGACATTTGTTTTCTTTTTTACTTTTTCCATTGCTTTCTTCTGTGTTGTCGTGTTAATAAAAAAGTTTTCCTCATTTGCAGGCCAGCAAGAAGATAGCTGATGCTAAACTCGCAAAAGATTTTCAAGCTGTTCTAAAAGACTTCCAGAAAGCTCAGCGACTTGCAGCTGAAAGGGAGACAGCATATACTCCTTTTGTTCCCAAGCGGTTCTTCCTTCTAGGTACAGTGTCTATTTCATAGTTATATGCATAGATTTTTTTTGGGAGTGTAGTCACTATAATTATTGAATGAAAAATTCGAGAGATCAGTTTGGCAGTGGCGCAGTGCCTGCATGGCAATTTTTTGGTACTTGGTTTTATGCTGCCTTAATGTTCATCCTGCATTGACTTTCCTTTCTGATAAATTATAATGACTTTGAACATGTTGTGGCAGCTATACCTCCAGTGAGATAGACGGATCCTCAGATAAGAGTATGGAACAGCGTGCCCTTCTTGTGGAATCTAGAAGGTGATTTTGGTTGATGCTTATGTTTTCAGTTTATTTTAATATTGCAAACTTCATTATCAAGTCACTGCATGATCTCTTTTGAGTACTTGCATGCCAGGTGAAAGCCCTCTTCCATTAATCATGATTATGTTTTGTACGAACAAGAAATGAAGACAAAACGATAAATGACCTTAAGTTAGAGGTTGCGCACAAATGGCCAATTATTTGAATTCATAAGAGAGGTGAATGTTATTTTAACCCCAGGTAACTAGTCGCAAGCTAACTAAACCAAACAGGCAAACACCACATGTTGAGGGCTTGCATCGACATAAAATGACGAGTACTTTGTTAAAGCTTTGGTGCTGATGTCAAGGTCCAGAGCTGGAATCGCACTAGTAGGCTTTGGTGCTGTTGAGTGATGCTATGGTTGACTGGATACGGAGGACAGCAGGGGTGGAGTCACTGTTCTTTGAGTATCCGTGATTCCACAGACTACTTCCAGAGATGGATCTGGGTAGCAAAAAGACACCTGCTGAGGTCAACTCTGGATGATGGTCAGGCTTGAAGAAATCAAAGTTGTTGAGGCAGTTTAATGTGATCTTGGGATGAGGTCTTGTATAGGTCAATATAATCGGTGGTGAGCTTAATGTGGAACTGGTACAAACCAGTCTCAGGCAGGATAGCAAGCATCAGATAAAGACTAGAATTTTATAGTAATTTCAATATGTATTTATGATAGATGAAAGGAGTAAGAAAATAAGATAAAGTGGCTATCCCAGCCTCTGCATATCATAGGTTTTTCTCTCAAACTTGATTGATAAAAAATCTCTTACAAGTGCATGGAGAATGCCTATCTATAGATAAACTAGGTAGGAAATAAAGACGGGAATCTCTTATGCAACTAGGACATCTGGAAACTTTAGAGATTTGGAAACTATTATAATTCAAAATTAATGTCGTATAGGTGGGCAATAAAGAGCCTTGATAGGTGGGAAAATGATGGAGAATGTGCGAGGGCTTGTGTTCCCACACCTCACAATAAAACCTTACGTATAATTTGTCATCTTACAACGCTCACGTGAGTCTAGCCCCTTGTTTGGAGAGTTATTCGTGTTTATCAACTTTTTTCTCGGTCATGTCTTAAACATTGGGGCTTATCTATATATGGCTGTTGGAAGGGCAGGGCATTCTAAAGTTTGCTCAGGGAAAACATTTGCCTCAAAGGAGCATTAAGTCTGTTCATGCATTGTTGAGTATTGGTTTTTTGCTGCATGTACTGCTTTGAATGTTGGATGTTTGATGATTTTTTTTAATGAATTCTGTACGTCTTTTATGCTATGTCACATTTGAGAGGAAGCCTCACTGATCCTAATTGCTTCTTTACATCAATGTGACTTTGTAATTTAATTACAAATTTACTTTTATAAAATCTCGTCTTTTGGTTATAATTTTTTTCTTTTAAAATGGAAATTTTACTTTTTGGCTGCAGACAAGAGGTTCTACTGTTGGACAATGAGATTGCTTTCAACGAGGCTGTTATAGAGGAAAGAGAGCATGGAATACAAGAAATTCAAGAGCAAATTGGTGAGGTAAATGAGATTTTTAAGGATCTTGCTGTGCTCGTCCATGAACAAGGAGCTATGATTGGTAAGCCGTCTGGCCAATTTCTTTTATAAAACCCAGAGGAATCATGGCTCATGGGTATTGTGAGGTTTTGATGCTAAATGCTAAAAAAACTGTATTCCCAGATGACATTGGTTCAAACATCGAGGGTTCCCATGCTGCAACTGCACAGGGGAAATCACAACTTTCCAAAGCTGCCAAGACCCAAAAGAATAATATGTCTCTGGTAATTTTTTTTATCAGCCTCTGATACATATGAACACATTTGCTGTGTATTTTTTTCGTTTTTCCGATAATGCATGCATATGTGGGTCTTTTGTTTATTTTGAACGAGAACTCTGGATTTAAATTGAGTAGAAGTTCATCATACTTGGATTACTTCAACTGTAATTACAACGCTAATGGTAGATGTATTCTTATTTGTGTACCTGAAGTGCGTACTGTGGCCATCCTGGCTCTGTAATATGACAGCTAAATTGATAGACATGGCGAACACACAAGTCTTTCAAATATTCTGTTGGTCCAGGCGATTTTTTATTTTTATTTTTTTATGTTTTTTTAAATGAATTTAATGTCCTGCATGAATTTCAATCCCTTTTCATGGTCCTGGTTTCGAGTGACCAACATGTGTTTATCTGTTTATTTGTTAACCTTTTTTTGGCGGGGGTACTTCCCCAGCTACAGTGTCTCATTGAAAATTCCTATGTGTTTATTTTATAGGTCTGCCTGCTCTTGGTTATCTTTGGGATCATCCTTCTTATTGTGATCATCGTAGTTGCAGCATAATTGGCGAATTTTCCTAATTTGATCAAGGGGCAATCTCTGAATCCGCCTGGTGTAGAGTTCTGATCTCCATTCAATTTCTTAAGTTGTGTTGCTTGATGAGAACCCATGGCTGGTTGGTGCATATCACTAAATGGTTCCAGGATAGCATACGATATGGGTTTTTACCCACATGATCTTCACTTGTTTTATGTTTGCTTTGTAAAGTGGTTCTTCCGGGGGGATGGGAGTTGGTGTGTGTGTGTGCACTAATGGAGCTGTTACAGCTTCTTCTGTAATGGTCCTATATTTATATAGTACAAACCTATAATTCTTTTGGGGCTTTTTTCATTATCAAAATGCAGCCGCATTGAGGCCGCTTTGGGTTGCTTGTGATGGGGCTTTGGTTCAGTTTGCAGCAGCGGAGGGCATCTCACATGTGGTAGCATTCCGTGAAACTCGTTTTATCTTTTGCAAATTGTAAATCCATCTGTTTGAATAGTGGATTTAGCTGTGAAATTTGAATATGCATAATGTTACTGCCTTAATTTGTGCTTAACGCTTAAGGAGGTTGCCGTCTTTAATTATTATTATTATTATTATTATTATTATTATATATATACATATTGGTGATTTACCATCTATTCAAGTAGTGAACTGTGATTTGTGCAATTAATTTTTTTTCATGTTGTTTTTATTATTGAATTTTTGTAACTACGTTTTAGCCAAATGTTATTTGATTAAAGAGCCTTCCTCGGTCTTTTTTTAGTTGGAGACGTTGATCATGTATTCATTTGTTGATAAACCTAATATAGGGCATAGTATGAGATGGTTAGAAGATGTTTGTTTTTAAAAAGTGTTAAATGTTTTTGGGTACATGAAATTAAAAGTAATAAAATATTAATTTTATTTTTTGGGGTTTAAAGAATAAAAATATTTTTTTATTTTATGCATTTGAAAATAATTATTATATTTAAAAAATAAAAATAAAAAGCATACAAAATTCAATATAAGTCCTTATTTACTTGTATGGGAGAAGTCACTGCTTGGGATTTGTTTGTTTTTTTTAAAAAATTTTTGTAAGTGTTTCTGTCTTGAGGTTTTTGATCCGTAATTTTAAAAAAAAATTCAACCACTGCATGTCGGATAAGTATTACGGGACATGTAGGGCTGGGACGAAAGTTCGACTTCCAACCACTCAATGCTTGTGATCTTGATAATTTTTTATGAGGGGGGGGGGAAAATCAATATTATTTTTTTGTTGGAGGAAAAATTTCAAGTACGGCAATGACTACTAATCTTTCCAAGACACATTGATCCAACCTTGATGATAACTAATTAGAGTCTGATCATAATGATATTTATTTGTTTTCTTATATATATATATATAAAATAAAAACCGTACCAGAAAACATTATTCTTATCTATTGCCTTATTATTGATAAAATGGGGTAGACTGTTCACTTACCCCATTCCTATATAAAAAGCTTTCTCCCGTTCTTGTAATCCGAACGAAAGACAAAAGAAACGAAATGGTGCTTTTTTGCTTTCTCTACGTTTCTCTCCAAATGCCACGATAATATATATATATATATATATATATATATATATATATATTATTATGTTTAACATATGCATAATTATATTATTTATTATAAAGGCTTTTATGGCAGAATAGTCTATTCACTCAGAAATTTAATAATATTTAAAAATAATTAATAAAATTTAGTGTAATATATATTTGTATATAAAAGTAAAAAAATAATTTAAATTTCTAAACTCAGACAAATTGGTTAGAAAACTATTAAATTCGTACATAGTTTTGCTTGGTAAACATTTTATCATGTGTCTGTGTATATATATATTAGTAATTTAATCAAATTTTTAAAAATTATATAGTTAGAACGTCGTTCGAATAATCTTAAGAAATTTATAATTTTTATAATATACTTTATCTTCTTTCATCATTTATGTGCGTGGATTGCTCGTGTTTGTGACTCAAAGTAACAGTTCAAATTCATGTTTAACTAATTAAAATTAATATAATTAAATCTGAACACGTCAATAAACTCAAACTACCATAGTTTGAATCACACCTGACAAGTTTACAAGAAGAAAAATTAAATGAGTTAAGTTAATTTTTTAAAAAGGTTAGTTAATTTTAAATAATGAGCTGTGTTGTGTTTGAATATATTAAAGTATGGCCGTAATTTAATTTAATTGTTATTTTACTATAACGACATCATTTTAATAGGTGTTGCACAGCCTACCATAAATATTTTTTTAATATTTATTTTAAAATTTAATCGTTAAATTAAACATTATAAATATTCATGTATTAATAGCGATTCAACGCTTAATTTATATACAAATTCAACTAAAAAACTGATTAATAAATAAATAATTACGGTTTTTTTATTAATTTATGTGCGTATAAGATATATATATTGTTTCAAAAATAAGCCTAGTTTTCTCTGCGCTTACCACCATTTATTTCTTTTGTCATATGTTTCATGCAACATTTGACGCGGTTGCCTGCTGGTGTGTTGCGTCCCCATCTACTGCATCTCCGGGGTCGCATCGCATCTAAGCCACCACTCTCCAGTCCTCACCTCCCGCCCCACCCACTGCGGTTGGTCTTCCGCATCTCTGTTTTTTTTTTCCGTTTTGCTTTCTGGACCCTTTGTTTCAGACTGTGAATCTCTTTTTCCTTACCTATGTGCTATATGCAACTTTGAATCCGATGATTCATTGTGTAATTAATTCGTATTTCCGTTTCCTGGGTCAGTTGAGGTCATTCATAGGTATCTGTTTGGTTGTTGTCGTCGTCGTCTGTATCGTGGTTCATTCCACCATTTGAATTTTAAATTGTAACAATAGGGACCTGGTTTTAGACTATGGTAAAATGTTGGGTTTCAATGCGGGGAAAGAAGTTTTCATGGGTATTTCGTGTTATGGAAGATAGTTAGATTTGGCCTTCCATCGAATTTGTTGGATTGATAATGCCGTTAATTGACCCGCTTGGATAGCATTCCTTAAAAACAAAGCCTGGGTCATTTTTTTTGTGTGATTGTATTTTTTTGGTAAGACCCACCATTTGAATTTCGACGTGTGACCATAGTACTTTTTTACCATGACAATATGTTGGGTTTTAGTCTGGTTTTTTTTTTTTTTAATTTTTTATGGGTATTTCTTGTTATAGAAGATCTGAGTTAGATATAGTTGCACTGAATTTATTGGATTAATAATTTATATCAATTGACCTGTTAGTGCGTGATTTTTTCCCAATTCTAGTTCTTTTGTTTATAGAAATTCTGGAATGTGGGCTTTGGTTTGTAACTCGTAAGAACGCCAAGAGGAAGGAAAATAAGGAAAAATATTTGTAGTCTAGGGCGCTTGATTTCATCTGTGTTTGTTTTTATAGATAAGTGCAACATTTGAAAGTTTGTTTTGTTTTTAGGTTCATTTTTTGCTAATTTGATTTCAGTTTTATTACAAATTTTCAATTGCTTATCTTCAGAATTTTGCAATAAATTTATGCTGGTTAGACACAGTGGGATATCTTTGGGGATTGGAAGTAGTTTAGAAATTAAATCAGAGAAGGAAACCTCCCAACTGTATCTTACAATCGAAACAAGCACAATGACTTGCTTTATCAGCACTCAATTGCGCTAATTTATAATTTTTATACTTTCCTTTTGGGATGTTGCAATCCTATTATTTCTGTTGTGTTCATGTAGTCCTTTTTTGAAAATTGGCTTTGTTTTTTAGGTGCTTTCATCCATCTTGTCTTCTCATCTCATTACTAGGCTCTAAGTTTTTGATGTATGTGACAAAAAGAGTAATAGAAAATACTTTATTTGAGCGGGTTTGTTAGGAAATGAGTGACCTAAACCCGTTAACGTATATTTATTATGTTTATTCCCATTGTTTATATTTGAAAATTTTAAAACAAAAAACAAAAAAAACAAAACCAACATAGGCTTCTTTGGTTGGTTAACAAATTGTTACATGATTATCATCATTTTCATGACTTATAAGGAAAAACATACTAGGAACATTAACAAAACAAGTCCTAGATTTAATATTGACATTGACATATATGTTTATATGGCTGTAGAAAATAGAAAGCAGGATAAAAAAATCCGTGGCAAGCCAAAGTGTAGTAACTGTAGTTTTCAGCTTGCATGTTTATTGGTTTAGTTTTTGTTGGATATATATATATATATATTCATATATGTTAGTGTCTGGGCTTGATCAATATAGGTTAAACCAAGCTCAAAGTCTGAAGCTAGTAAAGTAATGACTATATATATGTGGACTTTGTGAATATGTTGACACAATAAAATGATATCAATTTGGATGGTGCTAGCATACCAAAATGCTGGAATGGGGTCAATTTGGTTAATGATAACATATTGTTTAATAGTATATCCGTTATTTTCATATGTACTATAAACTTCACTAATAATGTTTTGGTCTCTCTCTCTCTCTCTCTCTCTCTACATAGTATTAAAACCTAGGGTTACGCCTGAAGTTTTCTAAAGAGAGTTTTTACTTCTGCAGCCAGCTGTCAACTAACTTTCTTTAATTCTTCTTTTGTTTTCTTTTTATGTATCTGTGAACAGCTCTCCTTGTAAACAATAATCCTTGCTCCTTTCATTATTAGAAATCTATACCATTATAGCGGGTTAGGCAGGCATCTAATGTATTTTTTTTGTTTCTGTTAATACCCCTTCTATCACTCTTCGTGGAACATGCATTAAATGAGTTTCAAGCATGAACTACTGCAAATTGACCTTTTACGCTTCTAAAGGCTTGTACTTTCCATTTAAATTGTTGTCATATGTTTTATGTAAAATAGCGTCTAGTTTCACTGACTAGTTTACTGACCGACTTGTTTATAGGCCATGTCTTCCTTTATTATGAAATAATTTTTATCTATGTATTATTTGTTTGTATGTACTGTCTTGGATGGGCGTGTTTTATGCTTTCTTATGGGTTATTGAGGAGGAACTAAAACTAATTGTCAATAGGCTTATTACTTTTTGGTTTCCTTGTATTTTTGGAAGTATAATTGTAGGTTCAGTATGTTATTTGAAGTAATTATCATTAAATTCCATTTCCAACTACAGGAAACTTGAAATAATAATGTTATTAAGTCAGGTAGAAGTAGAGTTTTAGGATCAATATATTATTTGAAGTCATTATTATTAACATTCCGTTTCCCACTTGAGAATGAGCTATTTTGTTACAAATTGGCACTTATCTGATCAAGGGTGAATTGATTTGTCAGTAAAATTATTATGGGATCTTTCCATTGAAATTTCTCAGCATTAGCCCTGTTGAGTGGCGTACACAACCTATTTCGTTTAGGGTTCTCTCAATTGGGTTGTCTCGGTGGCCCTATATCAATTCTTAGTTTCCTTCACAATTTTTTTTTTTTTTTCACAATTGTCAATTTTCTGTACAACAGGCTGGTATCAAAGTTACTGATTTTTCAAAAGTTACTTCATTTTATGGTAGGCTCAAACTTTAAGGAAAACTGTACAAACACCAGCATGTGGATTGAAACCTTGATTTTGAAATCGGTCAAGGATTCAAATTTGTAAATCTGCTTGATCAAGTTTTTTGTCTTTACTAATTAAAAATTCAGTACTAACTTTCGTGACCTTTTTCTTCTATACTTTCCAGTCTCCATGATTATCCTTTATAGTGAGTTCAACTCTTTTTAATTTGGGGTACACTTACTATACAAACTTCGCAGATGGGGACGTCGCCAAGGACTTAGCTTCTGGAACTGTTGGAGGGCTGCCCAGTTGATTTGTGGACACCCCTTTGACACCATTAAAGTCAAGCTCCAGAGCCAGCCAGCTGCTCTTCTGGTCAGCCCCCAAATATGCTGGCGCAATGGATGCTGTGAGGCAAACGTTTGCAGCTGAAGGGGTAAAGGGATTCTTCAAGGGAATGGGGGCCCCACTCGCGACAGTGGCTGCCTTCAATGCCATGCTCTTTACCGTGAGGGGACAAATGGAGGCATTATTGAGGTCTCAACCTGGTGCACCACTTACAGTTAAACAGCAGGTAATTTGTGGAGCTGGGGCGGGGGTTGCTGTTTCTTTTTTGGCTTGCCCCACCGAACTGATCAAGTGCAGGTGATTAATTTGTTGCCTCTTATCTCGTAATTTACATTATACTCTGTACAGTGTGGAATTCTGGGTTATACCTAGCAGTATTTAGTTATTCACACAACCTATGCATGATGAGCATATTCAATAGTTACATGTCTATAGAATTCTCTATGCCACTAGTAATTTATGACCCATCTTTGGTGATTCGATAAAATTCTGAAGGATTTAGCTATCTCCAAATTTATTGAACAACTCATGAACTGCCCTTGTTACCTTTTCAAAGAGTTGAAATTATTTTTAATGGGAGAAATCACATTCTGAATTTCAAGTTGCAAATATGCTCTACTTCTGTATTTTTCTTTAACTTTTTTTTTTTTTTTTGATACATTGGGAAAACACATCATTGACAGTCTCAGTCGAAACACATATCTAATCCAGTAATACTCTTCTTGGGATGCCCCTTAGAATGAAACCTGATACATTTACTTCTTCGTCTTCGTATTGTTGCAATCAAAGCTTCATTTGTTCATACTTATATTGCCTGGCTTTACAATGAAACAGATTACAAGCACAGAGTGTGTTGGGTCAGTCTGGCTCAGCTGCTGCAGCGGTGAAGTACAGTGGGCCTATGGATGTAGCAAGGCATGTACTCAGGTCAGAAGGTGGCCCAAGAGGCCTTTTAAAGGGTTTGGTTCCTACACTGGCTCGTGAAATACCCGGAAATGCCTCAATGTTTGGTGTCTATGAAGCGACAAAACAGTTCTTTGCTGGAGGTCAGGACACCTCCGGGCTAGGAAGGGGCTCTTTAATAGTGGCAGGAGGCTTGGCTGGAGGGTCCTTCTGGCTTTTGGTTTACCCGACTGATGTCATCAAAAGCGTAATTCAGGTAGATGATTACAAAATCCGAAGTACACTGGCTCTATTGATGCTTTCAGAAAGACTGTGGCATCAGAGGGAGTCAAAGGTCTGTATAAGGGCTTTGGACCAGCCATGGTCCGTAGCGTGCCAGCAAATGCAGCTTGCTTCTTGGCATATGAGGTGGTGAGATCTAGCTTGGGATGATTCTTCGACGATAAAATTTTTCATCATGGTATTAGGTTCTCAACAGAAAACACTAAACAATAATTTAGTTTTACATTGTTGGTTCAAATTTCACTCTTGATTTGGTAAAGGGAATGCTTCTCCATGCGTGAAGAGTATGATGACATTATTAAGACAATCTCTTTGCCTTGGGATCTATAAGATTTGGAAAAAATAATAAGAAAAAAATTTCCAAATCACTAAGGCAAACCGATGTAATTAAAAAAATCATTTTCTGTCTCATATGTTCACAACAAATTATAACCCTGATACATTCATGTACATTACCAATGCATTATACACAATACCATGCGAAAAACAGATCAAGCTCTGTGGCACATACTACAAAACTTTTAACGTCATCATGCATATCTTGAGCCGTTAGGCAAAAAATGTCAATACAAGTCAAGATTGTTTGGAGTTTCCCTGCAGTCGAGTATTAGAATGGCAAATGGATGTTAGAATAATTAGAACAGCCGATATGGAGGCAGAAATGAAAGTGAGAAGAGAGACCACTCCTGCGTGTGCCCTTATCCCAGAAGGTATTTGCCACACAACCGTATAAACGGGTCCAGCACTGGTTTCTTGGAGCATCTGAAAACAGCTCTGGTTATGTAATGCTACTCCTTCACTGCAGCGCATAATTAAAATTGGTTCATCAAATTCAATTTTCACATAGCCACTTCCACCAAGGGGCTGCAAGAAGGGGAGAATCTCATGAGAAGAACAATTTATATTGGGAGCTTTTTGGGCACTCCACCAAAGCTATTATAAATAATGCCCAACTTATAAGAATGCAGATAGAAACTTCCTTCAATTCTTCCAATACATATATTTTTTTGTTTTGGTAATTGCTCGCAAAAACAAACCTAACATCCACAAATATTTGGAACTTGACCTCATCCCCGTTTAGGCACACATGCTGGAACCCTTAGACTAGACTAGACTAGTGGTTGAAGATCACACCAATGGAACAACTAGTGGCGGAGACTAACTGCTCATATATATTAAATGTACATATATATGATGATGATTTTTATCGCATTGTAACATGAGCTATATAGAGCCTGCAATTGTTAGTGTTTTCCAACAGTTTATGACATTAATTGTTAGGTAAACACCCTTGGTTGATTATACTTGAATTCCAATATATGGACATTTAATATATTTGCCACTTTTTGAAAGGCACAATACATGCAAAATGAGAATTAATAATGCAGCAAATGCAGCAATGAGAAATGAAAGAAGTTACTTACTCATATGTCCCCCAGCTTACTGTGCTTCTAGGGACGAAGAAAGAAGATAAAAGAGGTATCTACAAACCCTATTTCAAAATTTTATTACATGGACACCAAAAAAGTCTCATGATCTCATAGTTTTTTTTAACATAGAATCTAATATATTATTATTTATAGTTGTGTTTTCAGTTTTGAATCCTACAGGTTGAAGCTTCTACATAGAGTTCTTGGCCACTTCATCTACACATTTCTAGCTTCTACTGTGCTTCAATGGTGTTGCTATATTAAAAAGCCATGTAATGCTAGCAGCATGAAAATTTGAACAGTATTTATCAAGTAACAGAAACATATACTAATTCTTACTTGATAATATGATCACGATTTTCACAAAATCAGCAACATATTTCTCCACAACTTTCTTGCTAGGAAAACTCTATTTACTTACTGGATATCGTGCATGTAGTGGAAGCTCTACGTTGATTTTTAGACTCTTTTGCTGTGTTAGGACATCCAAACCAATGTCGATGTGAACCTCAACAAGAGACTGGTTAGAAAGAATGGTAGGTGATTCCAAATTTTTGTCTCCAAAAACAGCTGCATCCATAAAACCTGCAACGAGTAATTCAAGTTAAGAGACAAATGAAATGGAAAATTTTAAACTCTAGTGTCGTCAGAGGCAAAAAAAAAAACAAGAGGCAGGTGGTGGCCAAGGAACCCTTCTTTAAACAAGCTCTTAAGTACTGAGGCTAAAGGAGGGGAAAAAAGGTAAATCTGACGGCCATTGCCATTTAGGAAAAAATATACTTTTGTGACTTGTTATTTAAGATGTTTTCTAGTGCACAATCAATATGAACTGTTTGTTTGGTTTATTTATAATTATCAATAAAAAATAATTTTCTCCTCGCTCATATTATTTACTGTTTTTAGTTTTGCAACCCTCTTAGACAAAATACATATATCATTACACTGAGCAGGTTTTAAATTGTGATGCAAATAATAGTAACCAAAAACAATAGAGTATAATGGAAATTTTAAATTTTCTAATCTCATTTATTTTATTTTGAACTTTTTGTATTATATTGGGCCCTCTTGAATAAATTTTCCTGCCTTTGTTGCCAAGGCTAGCGTGCTGACAAGTAAGCTTACCCCATGCTGAAGAAGTCGTTCTAGTTCGAATGGGTCTGCAAAGACTCCAGGAGGCAGTCTCAATAATTATGAGCTCGCATAAGTGCTTGTGTATGAAGAATATTGGTTCTGGCTCGATGTTAATTTCAATGGATGAAAATAGACGACGGTGAGAACCTTCACCGATCAAAAAGCGCTGCAGAGCTGATACTCTTAGCAAAAAGGACCCAGATCTCCTTGTGATGCTTCACCTAAACTTAGAGGAAGTTCATGCACCATGAAAGATTTAAAATTTGGATCAAGCAGGCTATCATGTTTCTTAAAATATGAACTCATTATGTATTTTTCAAAGCACGGCAGAGGTTCAAAATTTGGATCATTGGAACCAAAATTTTGAATTGAATCCACCAACCTGAAAATTTAAAATAGAAAATGCATTATAAATTCAAGAATTATGTAGCCTAAAGGTGCAAATTAATCCTCGAACATTAATTATGAATTATGTAGCTTATTTGTGCGTGTAAAGCTCTAAATAATCTCTGCAGTATTAGTTTATTTTTTCTTAGTCATACATACTGAGGCCCAATAATGTGCAATTTTTTCAATATGGTTTCTATAAAGTCCATCCCTGCAACTAAAAATCTTCCAACACAAAGGCTAACCACATAAGCATACACGCAAATGGAGAAAAAAAGATACAAGAACAAACTAGTAAACTTATTTTATATATTTGTCGAATGACATGACTGGCATAAGGATGTGTCATAATGCCCAATCATAGCACCCAAACAAGCAACCGTTGATGGAAAAATAAAATAAGACAACTCATTAAAAAATGAAGATACCTCATTGGGGAATGAAGAGCAGCGTTTGCAAGAGCCAAAGGAAGCAAGGGATGTCAAAGAAATTCCCACAACCAGGAAAATGTGCACTTTAGCAACCCAATAGTTATCCATTTTGCAGCTGAACAAACATGGAAGGTGAGTAGTTGGACAATTTTTATGGCTGATAGTTTACAGATTTAGAGGCTGCTAAACTTTCCTACTCCCAAAATAGTTTAGACTCATCTGGTGTCTTGATTTCAACTTATAAGGCAATTGAATGAAAACTCAAAATGCAAAAAATGTAGCATACTGGGATCCAGTTAGCCATTAGAGCATCACTTTTTAACAAATGGATTAGTTAATCAATGACTACACAGAAAATGAAAAACTACAAATTTGTTCATAAGAAAAAAAGTTGCATGTTACAAACTTGGAAAACACACCCACACGCTCACTCAGTAACTTGTCCTCTGATGAAGACAGGGAAGCTCAACATCATACAAGCTCCTTGTACATAGCATCTCATTTTGAAATCTTAATAGGAGAAACACCACAACATCTATTATCCAAGCTTTGGAGCAGTCACATACCCAGGGACATAATTGATGATCATAAATTGTGTCAAACACATCTTGTGCACATAGCAATCCATTCAAAAATATTGGAATTCATCAATCAAAATAATTTCCATTTAAATTCTGTAGACTTAAACAAATTTCATAAGCTCATATAATTACGAAGCTCAATCAACCGTACCAATTTTTTTTTAATAAATTCAAGTCAAAATCAATGTATGGTGGTACTACATCACATGAACCTAAGATCCAAACATACACACGTGAGAAGCAGCGTGTAAATCGAATACCCAGTTTAATTAAACCCAAAAACAGATCCCTAACCTCGGTGGGGTGGATTGAAATCCCAAAATTCAATCACCCACGACTTGGTTCTTCCCAAAACCTTCTAAAACTAGAATTCAACCTCGTACGATTCACTTTACTTGGTTAAGGAGTCGAATTTATCTATTTTTATAGATAATATAATTGTATTTCCTGAATGATTTTTTTTAATGACCCGAGAACACCATATGCAGTAAGCACACGGCGGCCGACCCAGGAATAATAAATAAATTTACTTAAATAAAAATTAGATCTTGCATTTACCATGAAAACACCTACAGACGAATATCAGGACGTAGCAGAATGTGTGTTGCCTACAGCCAAGTTCTGCACTCCCAATGACACCTCCAAATACGACTTCATTAAGGTCCCACCAAATTTGAATAATCCTCGGTGTCGTGTTCTGATAAATTCATATGAATTTCTATACTACATTATGATACATCATTCTTTTGATAAGAGGATAATATGTAACAATACCTACTGAGTTCAACTCTAACAAAGTAATCAAAAGCAATAATAATGAATAAAAATCGAGTCAAAAAAAAATAAAAAAAAACCTATCAAAAGAAAGAGAGCACAATAAAGACATTACAAGGTCAATATCAATCATGTCATAGTAACTCATAAATCAGTGACATCTCTCTAAAATATGCGTAAGTGCAAATTAGTGATGACTATTCAAAAGAAGTAGACCCCCATAGTTTCAACAATTACAAATTAGAAGTGCCCAAGTCATTGGATGAATGTTTTAGAAATCATACCAAAAGGATCACTGCAAGTGATTACACACACATGGTATGTATAAAGCTTCACATATAATTCAAAGATCTAGCATACCATCCCATACCCTAAAGAAAGGAAAATAGAGATTGTTCCACCTACCTTACGTTAGAATCAAGGACGAAACAGGCTTTTTCTCCAGCGGAATTTGGCGGGAGAGGAGAAGAGGGCGGCCGCTTCGTTCTTTTTCCTAGAACCCAAAAGCCATTCATTCCCGGCGTTGGAAGCCCCGAACCGTGCGTGCAGGAACAACTATAAAAAACAAGCATGAATTAAGAAACGACGTCGTTTTCATGGACTATTCCCACCCAGCCTTCCCTTCGGTTCGGGCTTTCATGTGCGACGGAGCAACGGAAAGGGAGTTCGAATTCGGAGTATTATTTTAAGATGAGATCCACAGTCCGCGGAGGAGCCAAACAAAAACCCTAAATAAACGCAATAGATTGATTGGAGGACCAAAGAAATCCATTAACCATGAACGATTCATCATCGGCGATTCAATCTTCTCTGCCATCATCCATCTCTGGCGCCGGAGGAGGGGGGGGGAGGCGGAGGCACCGCCTCCGCTTCAGCCCTGGACGACTTCCGTTTTCCCCCGATCTCATCTCCGTTCAGGATCGCAAGGATGAAGCCCTACTTGGTTGGGATCTTCCCTGATTTCTTCTAATCTCTCAACATCTCTACCTGTAACTCATTCAATTGTTCCAATGTTTTGCTCGTTTTCATGTGTGTGTCTGTGTGTGTGGGCGTAACATTCTCTGTTAAACCGGATCTCATGTATATAACTACTGATTTCAGAATCGGTTTCCTATAGAATATCATGGTTTTTACCTTTATTTCTTTTGTATAAGAATCATAGGGTATTTAATTGTCAATTATGGGTTGAATCAATGTCGTACTTGAGGCTGTTGGGTATTTGCTTTCACAGTATTGAAGGCTGATTTGATGGCTGCACTTAACATGGAGGTTAAATCCATGGAGGAAGAGAGCTGGAAGTATGAGGGACCTCGCTCCCGCATTCACCTTATCTCCAAGCATGGTATGTATTTTGAGTTTCCGAGTATTAGATTTTTTTTTTTTTATGGTTTACAACGTTTTTTTCTTCTCCAAGTTTAAATTAAGTTGTTTAGTTTAGGTGCCACCCACGAAATGATTGCTTACATTACACGACTTGATGATTATTTGGAACATTATTTGGACGCCATTTAATCTGTATATATGTCCAGATCTCTCTCATTCAACAATGCATTGAAATGTTTTTAGTATTTTTTTCACCACGAAGTATAGACTCCTTGAAGGCAGATTGTCTATTATGCTGTGTTTTGGTTTTTCCTTTTCTCTTGAGGTACTACTATATGTTGAAACATGGGAGATTAGTTTTGTTTTTGAACTTTTCTTCTCAGCGCCTTTTTTCTTGTTTGACGTACAACTTTTCTTCTCCATCTGTAGATAATTTTTCTGATGAACCCCCCCATCAATTTGCATCTCCTTGTAATGTCCCTAAGTATTTGATACTTTCAAATTACAACTTCAACAAAAAGTGTTTGTAGCATATAATGGAAATGTGGCCAGTTTTCAACCTTTAAACATCACTCTAATAGTGTGCTATTTATTTCCTTTTTATCTAAGTTACCCATTTATGTTTTGTTGAATCTGAGTCGTGTTCCCAACTTGCCATATTTCTCGCTCTTCTGTAAGACTAGTATGCTACTTTTTTTAAACAGTTTTTTTTTTTTACAACAATGCCTCCCGGACCATCTTCATCCCTTCCTACCCCTAAAATCCCTCACCCCGCGAATGCATAGTTTTGAGCATGCAACTTTACCTATCAAAAAAAAGAAAAAAGCATACAACTTCACCACCAATGGACATGTGCGCATGTTAGTTCCGTAGGGTTTACTAGTATGCTACTGATTGTGCAGCTTTTACTACTTCAGAATGTACCCACTTTCAATTTGTCCATTTTCGTTAATTGCTTGCCATCTCTATCGCAGGGTCCTTTCTCCATAAGCACCCACATATCCCAAAGTGAATCAGAGCTGTGAAGGCGCAGTTTGCATGGGCGTATGTGTTAGGCTCCATCTGTAAGATCTGGTTGAGCAGGTGAGCAAAGAGTAGTTTTGACGTGTTTCTGAATCTTTGAAATTGAAATTGGTCCTTATTTGTTTTAAATATGTTCAATTTAGTCCTCTCAAGGACCTTTTTTTTGCAATTTAAAAAAAACTGAATTGAACACATTTAAACATATTGAAGGATTCATTTGCAATTTCAAAAAGTTCGAGAGCATATTAAAAATACCCTTGCTCACTCGCGTCCACTTCGTACTCATTTTATCTTTATACAGGCCTGAGTTCACTGCGGTGCTGGCCCCTAGGCTAGACTGAAATCAAGGTGGGCTTTCAGCGCTGAGCAGAACTTGATGGGCTCATATTATAATTCAAGGGGCAGACGGGAACAGAAGTTTTATGTATTCATATTGAGATTCTTATTTTAAAAAAAATCTCATGATAATGCATATCAGACCTCTTTATTATTACGATTAAAATATGCTTGTGGGTATGCAAAATTGATGTAATTAACTTGTTACTAGTATTTAGAAAAAGGGAATTTGTTGCCGGTGTTTATGATTTTATTTACAAATTTTTGAGCATGAAGTGTGTAACGGCTGCCTCACGTGGCTAGCATGGCCGTAGTGGCAAATGGTCACATTGTTATCAAATTTAAAAAAAGCTAAGAAGCAACTTGACGTTGTTGTTTTAATATCTGAGAATGAAACCGCAATGCAATATCTGTCCGTTTGATATGATGGTATTATTTAAAAAAATATAATTATTTTTTAAAATTAATAAATTTGATGAATTTATAATTTTTAAAAATTATTTTTAAGGAAAAAAATAGGTTGAGAATTTGGGGTTTTATTAGCTAAAAGTAAGTTATATATATATATATATAACCAATAATGCAAATGCAAGTTCTAAAGAAGAAGCGAAGCTGATTTTAACACACAACGGAAGTGCAAATTTTTTAAGTAGAAGCGAAGCTAATGTTTAGTTGTAACAAAGCAGAATGGAAGTAATTAATGATTGGTTTAATCAATGAGGAGGAAGGGATGGTTAAGAAGCTCCGTCACCGTGCCTCGCTTCCTCCAATCCCTCTCCAAACACCTCCCCACGAAGCTCCTGAACTCCGGCGACGCCGTCGCCGCCGCCTCCGTCACGTCCAGCCTCTCCCCTACCCCGAAGGAGATGGCGCACATCAGCGTCGCCCAATCAGGCCTCTGCCCCGACCCGATCAGAGGAAACCGACCCACGTAACACTCCAGCACCACCACCCCCAGCGACCACACGTCTCCCGCGAACTCGTCGCACACCCCCTCCCCAATGTTCCGGATCGATCCTCTCCGGGCTCATATGCGCACGTTCCCACCTCCTCATCCTCGACCGCTCCCCCGCCACCGACGCGGCCATCGTCAACCACCGCCACCCGCCGGCTCGCCCCGAAGTCCGCGATCTTCGGATCGCCGCTGCCGTCGATGAGGAGGTTGGACGGCTTGATGTCCCCGTGGACGATCAGCATCCCCTGCAGGTAGCGGAGCCCTAGCAGGACGCGGCGCGCGTAATCGGAGATTGCCGCTCCGGCAGCCTCCTCCGCTGGCGGAGGAGGTCGTCGAGTGATCCGTTCTCCATGTACTCCATCACGAAGCAAAGATGACTACTGCAGGCGTCTCCCCCGCCGCATTGAGAGGCAGCAGAGGGTGCGTCAGCGGGATCGTTGCTGTTTTCGAAGACGGCGTGGCAGCGGACGACGAACTGGGAGTCGACGAGGGTGAAGATCTCGGCCTCACGGGCGGCCTGGCGGCGCATGGCGGTGGCGTCCTCTCCGATGCAGCGGAGGACCTTGAGCGCGTACACGGCGGCGTTGCGGCGGTTTCGGACTTTGTAGACCGTCCCGCCGTTTCCGTGGCCGAGAACCGCAGTCTTCTCGAGGTCGGAGAGACTGTCCACGTCGGGAGAATCAAGGCTATTGGAAGAAGACGACGACGACGACGGCAATGTAGCCCAGCTCCAGCGATGATACTCCGGCACTCGTATCAGTTGTGGCAGCGATAATCTTAGTCTTTGCTGGTGTCTCCTCTCTCTCATGTCAATATGTCATCGATCCGCTACCGCTAGCTAGCTAGCTCCCTGTTTGCATATATTGTTTTGTTTGTGCATGTGTGGGTTATGTCTATTTATATATATGTACGTATGTATTGGGGATTAGAGGGACACGTGGAGGACGGTTGACGAGGGGGAGGGGGGGCTTTTTGTTTTGGGGAAGCCTATGATTGGGGGGAGCGGGTGAGGATTTTGTGGTATCATCAGTGCGTATCTTTGGCTGTGAGTTGAGTTAGGCACTCTTTTTCACCGATTAAAACTGCCACTCCGGAGGCCGCCACCTAATTATCTCTTTCTCATATATATATATATTCTTCTTCTTTTTTCTTTTTAATTATTTCAAAAAAAATAAATCGTTTATGCAATTTTAAGTATAAGCCTATATATCTATCATTGCGCATTCATTTTTAATCGAAGACCTTCGGGGCAATACCAGCATCACTGATGAACTAAACCATATTATTATAGCACATGGTTGATTTGCTTGTTTATTATACGACAGCTAGCCCATTGTACATACCAAAAAATAGAAAAGAAAAGGGACACATTTACTGATCTCTTCCTCCAAGAGTCACTTGTGCCCTTGGGAGTGCTATATGTGTGTGCGCGCGCGCATATATAGTAAATCAATGTCAAGCAGCCATCAGTAAATAGCTTACGCTGAAACGAGCTTAATCTAGGTCATTGATAGGTTCTAAACTTGTTCTTTCTCTCTTAATTAACCTACAGTTTGCACCATATTCTCATTCATCAAATTCTGAATAAAGTTGGTAAGTAAGAAATGTATTGTACACTCGACACATGAGCCATATATTACATGATTTGTGCAACTAAGTCATTAACCACAAATTCTCTTGTCACCAACCTAATCATGCATTTACCCAATAAAGCTACAAAATAGTGCAAAGTAATCGAGAGAAAATATTATTAGCTTCTTAATGTAGCTCGAGCTTAATTATTTCTACATTACTCTTGTGAGTTATTATGTTTATATTTCTCCTCCTTCACGAAATATCTTTTTTCAAAAATAAAGAGACATTTCAAAATCCAAATTTCATTGTAACTGTATTTGGCACGCATTTGAATTTCAGATAGGACTTTTTAAAAAAACATTAAATTTGTACATGTTATATAAAAAAACCTGATGAAAATTTTAAATATTATATATATATTATTAATGGACTTATCATATTATATTGTATTCTTTAAATTATATTTCTTTCCTATTAAATATAAATTATTTTTAAATTTAAAATTCAATAATAACTCAGAAAATAAAATAAAAAAATCAAATTATATAATTTGTTTTTTAAAAAATTCCAACACACAAGCACTTACTGTTATAATAAAAACAAGGTTGGTTGGCGGCCGAGTCAGTCTACACTCTACACAGCAGCAGAGCACTTGAGGGAGACCGGAGAGCATTTTTATTTTTATTTGGCGGGAAAGAGGCGAAGGAGACGAAGACGAAGATGGAGGGTGACGCAGAGGCTCCCGATCTGGTGTGCCAGATGGAAAACGCTCATGCCATGGCCGATACCCTCAGCTCCATTCGTTGGAAGCGCCATCAGGTTCTCCTTCTTCCTTCGCCCTTCTCTGATTTATTATTTTCTGCTCCTGCTTTCTGCTTTCTCTACACACACACACACATGTGTGTGTGTGTGTGTGTGTGTGTTGTTTGTGTATTCATGTTCAGCTTCTAGAGAACTAGATGCGATGTTTGTTGTTCCCTTGACCATCTAGGGTTTGAGTAGCTGTGTTTTGCTTGGGAGAAATTCGGTTGCCATATGCAATGGATTGTTTACGAGAATTGAATATGGTGCTCAGATATGGTCATCTAGGGTTTATGCTATGTTCTTATTAATTTTCCTTCTCACCAAATTGCGTGTTAAGATTAGAATGCAGCGGTCGCATTGGCAGAGCTCGGATTGTTTTTGATCCATCTGCGCTTGATATCTGTTTTCTTTCTTGTTTGTTTCCTTGAACATCTTCCCGGTGAAGAGGAAACAAAAGGGGATTTCTGTGCTTCGTTTTCATCTTTTATTATTTCCTTTCATTTTCTCAAGACTTAATTAATTAAGTCTCACAGAATTAGGCTGCCTGGCCCGACCCTCTCCGGACATCACCACTCACTGGAGCTTCGTGAATTGAGTTTGACCTCTTTTTTTTACCCTCAAGACTTAACAACTGAGAGAAAGTGGAGCAAATGCTTGATAATTTACATCTCCAACTCTGTAGCCATTTCATGTAGTTTCTTTTGATTTTCCTGAGACTTTTATGCTATATTTTTCTGATTTTTTTCCCACCAACTGGTTTTCTAAAATGATAGGATGCACTAGTCAAATTTACAGAGCACGGGCTTGTTTTTTACAGTTGAGGAGAACGGTTGTCTACAAGGTATAGTTTATCTGAAGCGGGAGGTATTGATTTCTAAACTCATCTTTGTGAATTTCTTTTAAAACCTACAAAAACGGACAATAAAACTTATGGTTTTTATTATTTCGAATAAGCGTCTGGCAAATGAGACAATTTGTTTTTATTTCCTTTGATATGAATATATGGTATTTAAAGTTGAATTTTTTGTTGGATATGTAGCTTTTCATTCAATATGAGTACCATGGAAAAGGACGACCTAAATTTGGACTGAGCTTGGGCCTCTTTGTAGACTGTTTGAACACATTTTCTCTTCCGGGAAGTTCTAACACTATTGAAATTCAGTATCCTGGGCCTGACAAGAAGCTTCTTCTCAAGTATGTTTAGTGGGTTTCTTTTAACCTCAATTCCTTCCATCCATGAGTTACTAAATTCCTACTTGGATTGCTAGTTACAAGATAATAAAGATTTATATATATCTATATATGATGCTCCTGTGCCTATCATTCTTTATGCTTGGCAGAATAGCCCCTATTTTTATGAGACCTCAATTAAAAATTGACATACGGTGCCATTCTCTGTTCTATAATGGTATCAGTCATTTTTAGAAGGAGGCCCATGATCTATTTCTTCCTGTTCAAGTTTATTAATGAAATTGAATTCATTGTTACCTTAACTCAGTGTTAATCAATTGTTTAACTATATGATTATCCGTGCACAATCAGAACTCAGGTGAGGGGTCATAAATCTCAATCTATATTGTGTACCAACCTAACTCATACTTGTAGAGAGAGTGGTTCCTTCACAACTCTTCTCCAATACATTTTTCCACCCATTCTTGTACTTTTAACATGCCATTTATAAGTTGAATTTTATAATGGAAGGGAAAAAATCGAAGTAAATTAGTGAGAATTTATTTGATTCCAATTTTATTAGCTCTTTTTTTATTAGTCTTTCATTGTTTACACATGAATTCTTACTCCTAATATCAATGAAGAGGAAAAAAATGGAGAATTTTTTCTCGACCATTTCTCTTATTTTCCTCTCCCTTGCAAAGTCCTATCAAAAGAATCTCAAATTAAAGATTGATTTCACTTCTCATATGCTAGATGAGTATATCCCTAATCAATGTTCTTTGAAATTGTTATATTAGATCCGTTGATTTACAATCAAGAGATGCATGCATTTACGCAGAGATCAGGACAAGAATTCCAGAAACCAGTTCCTGGGACTTTGACTTCAACCAGCAGGAAGCACCCCAATCACCTTTGCTGTAAAGGTATGAACCTCTTTTCTTTTTTTTTAAAATCATTTACAAAATCGAATTGCTTCACAAGTTATCCCTTATTGGCTGGAGATTTATAATAAAAAAGGCTACATTATAGTGATGAAATGTTTCCCTCAAAGGATACTAAATCATTTTATATTATGCTTAATGTTTGTTGGAGCCTGACTGCCTGAGTAGTTGTTTCAAATCACCATATTCATTGCCCAGTCCACAGCATTAAAAGAAGCAATTGAAGATCTTGAGTGGCCAGGGGCGAGCGTCAGAATAATATTGCAACCAGATCCTCCTTCTGTCAGTTTTAGGAGTGAAGGCCATGGTGACTTGCAGGTATGCATTTGTGCTACATATGTACTCACCTAGTACTATAGTTCTTGTTGAGATTAATTCTCTTCTGGTTTCAATTTCTCATATTGCAGATAGACTTTGCGTACTATGCAAACAATGAACTTCTAGTTGCGTTTCAGTGTAACCACCCTGTCTCTTTACAGGTATCCCAAAACCATAATTTTTAATGAATGCTTTTTGTTCGTGACTCTTTGCTTCATTCCTCACAATATTTCAAAGATATGGTTATGTATTAATGTATTGGAAAATCAGGTCTTGTTAAGCTTCAAATAGGATTTTAGAGTTATAAAAGCAACTCAAATATTGTTTGAACCACTTTCCATCCCATTTTTTCTTTCTAGAGATGCCTTTCCAAGTTCAGTTTCCTCATTTGTATTTGTTAAATTTACAATAAAGTGTCAAAATCTTCGGTCAGGTACAAGTACAAGTTCTAAAGCAACAACCTCAAACTTGCCTGGCACTGTTGTGAAGGAGGATAGAAGGAGCAAGTTATCAATTGGGCAGAGGATGTTGAGAGTTCAGCACCTGGTTCCATTCACCAGACAATCTGCTTCTCATGTACAAACCAATTCTGCTGGTTACCAGCCACCCAGATTGCCCACGTCGGAATTCTTTTTGTGAAACCTGAGGAAGATGAAGGCGAATCACGTGATAAATGATTCATAGTTCTTTGAGAAAGATGATTCATTACTTCTTTATTTAGTGGTAGAACGCAAAACACAACATAGACAATTCCATATTGACAGCTCCTAAGAAAAGAAATATAATTGCATTTGACTGGGAGCATTAAATTGGTTACTGATTTTGGGAATGGAATGAATCACCATAGAATAAGAAAAAGTGAAGGGAATGAATTCAAGCGACCCGGACGTGGGAGTGTTTATTTTTTCAGCTGCACCGTAGAAAGACTGCACGGAGCGATCAACGTGAAAATTCTAAAACAAGAAGGAAATTTAAGACAAAACTGCAGATAAAAAACACAAAGGTAAAAATGAACCCGACGTGAATCGGGGGCGCAACCTTCTGATCTGGAGTCAGACGCGCTACCATTGCGCCACGGATCCTGTTATCCTCTTACTGATAATTAATTCCGGACTTAACCATGAATACTGCCATGATTATCTAGAAGATCAGCAAATATTTCTATAAGGCTTGTAATGATATTTTTCTAGTTATTATATTTTTCATAGATTAGATTGTAATGAATTAAAAATAATTTTAAAAAATAAAGATAAAATGAATAATAATGTGAAATATAGATAAAATATTTAAATACTGTACAATTTATTTTTAAAATAAAGGATAAAAAATATGAACTTCGGTGTGAATGACCTAAAGGTTTGTATTTCATGATCCATAAATCAGAACTCAATACTAATTATTTAAAGGAAGGATGAATTTTTATACATTAAGAGCGATAGGTTCAATCATAAATTTAAAAGTCAAATAATTGAAATGTTTGACTTGCTCTGAGAAAGTTAAGCTATCTAGGTTTCTAAGTTAAAAAACTCATATAATATATTCATTTTAGACGTTCGCGAGTTCCACGAACTCGAACTCGAGTTTATTAATTTATTTATAAATATTAACTGGTAATATTATATTTTAAATTTTGATGATAAAAACATTAATTTTATATTTTGTTAAACTAATATAAATGAAGGTAGAAAATGAGTCAGCCGAGACTTAAGCCTCGGCTAGCATGCGGCTCACAAAATTTTAAAAGCGTTTTGTTCAAGCCTAACCTCGACTCTCGACCACTTCACTCTCTCCTTTCAACGCAACACTCGAGATAGAGACTGCGGAGAGATCTGCCATGGAGCCGTCTTCTTCTCCGTCTCCGTCGATTTCAGCGGGATGGTAGGGGAACTGGACAGGTCCTCTTTCATCGGATTGCTGTCGAAGTTGATCGGCGAGGCGGAGCACGCAGAACAACCCGCCGGAAGTTGATCCCGGAGGAGGACCGCGTCGTCCGACATGTGCTCGACGCCCTCCTGCCACTCAGCACCACTACCGGCGGCGGACCTTCGTCATCCAGCACGTCACCTACGTCCCCCGTCGCGGCAAGTCCCCATCATCGAGTACCACTCGCACCGCTTCTCCGGCAAGATCCTCTCCTTGTCGGTTGCCACATGGACGTCGTCACCGCCGACCCTACCGATTGGGTATGTCTTGTATTCAGCCATGAATCTGTAATTCATTGAGTTCCCTTTATTTTTTTATTTTTTTTCGTGTATTGGGTTTCAGTACTACTACAGCCTACTGTTCTGGTTGGTTCTGGTATGAAATTGTTTGGCCCGGTTTCAGGTTTGTTGGTTATTTAACTACCGCTAGTTTGATAACCTACCTTAGGAAGCATAGAGATTCAAGTTTATCGAATGCATCACCGCAATCGAACTATTTGGTGGTTTGGTTAGCTGCATTTTAAACATGGAACATTGAAATCGACTATCCTCTGCTTTCTTGGAGAAGTTATGAAATTGTATCAAGGCTCTATTTTTAGGTGTTGCCAGTTTGAATGATGAACTGAACTGAACTCATTGGATGGTTTTAAAATTTTCAAATCCTAAACTAAACCGTTTGAAAACTGCTTGGCTAGTTTTATGACCACCCGTTTTTGGCCGTGGATTTGGTTTTATTTTGGTTCACCCTGGATTATTGGATTTGGTGTTTTCCGTGGGATTTATTGAGCCAATCTTAAGTTAATATTAACATTTTGCTAGCATTAGTGCACTAGAAAGTACCCAAAGATTCTCAAATCATATTAATTGACATATATACTATTCAAAAAAAATCTATTAAAAAATGAGCCAAGTGAAGAGATGGGGGAGCAAAGATATTTATTTATTTTTACAATCAGAATGGGCTAGGTTAAAATTAAAACTTCTGATTTTCCTGGGCTCCAAACCAAAAGAGCATATATATAAATTATATATAATTGAGTTCACGCACAAACTACTACCAAAAAACATGAGTAATAGGTAAAGCAAAAGTTGGCCTTGGCCAGTGAATTAGGCTTATGAATAATATATAATAAAAATCTTATAAACTTTTGAATTAGGCATTTAGGTGTATAAATAATATATTCCAGTTCTCATCTATCAATCAGCTGTTTTAGTTGGTGAAAAACCAACTAAAAACAGGTTGGTTTATTCAGCCAAGTTTTGAGGTCGGCTTTGGATTGACAATCATATGAAAAACATTGCTAAGAGAATATAAAGCTTCTTTTTTTTTTTTTTTGAAGAGAGAATTATTAAGAGTACATATTTATTAGCTAAGTTTAAATGCCCGCCCCTATAGTGAAGCGAAAACTAGTTTTAGGACCTAACCAAACAAAAAATCACAAGGATTTTTTGTTGTTAAATAATAGTAATATAACTTTGTGATTGGGGCTTGTTCAGGTCGCTGGATGCACCAAAACTCACAATAAAAAATAAAATAAAATAAAAGCTTTCTGGTGTTCGATCCTAGTCGCCAATGGAGTGGGCGGGGCATGGATTAAATAAAAGTTTTAAAAAAAATATTGTGGCCTGGTAATATTATACTGATGTTTGCTTGCATAGGAGTTCGATCCATTCTCTTTATCCATTGAGGGAGACGAATCCTCGGGGCTATGGAACCACAGATTGTTTGGGCCATGTTGCCCTTGTAACTGAACCTATGAAGAGGCTCGGAGAGACAAAGCCAAAGCTAAAGTCAACTGTAGTGGCAGTCTTTATTGCCAGTGAAGAAAACTCCTCAATTCCAGGGGTCGGTGTGGATGCACTTGTTAAAGATGGATTGCCGGACAAGTTGAAGGTCCTTGTGAGTATCACAACATATATAAGCAAGCCATCAGATAGGGAAAGCTTACATTGGAGCAGAGCTTAATGTAGTTATTTTGATGTGATTTGATGCTTTCATAGGTATTGGGTTGACACAGCAGATAAACAGCCCTGCATTGGTACTGGTGGTTCGGGACAATGTGAAACTTTGGGTAACTGGGAAGCTTTTTTCATAGTGGCCTACTCTCACAAGGTACCCCATTATAATTTCAGTTATTACCTAGATCATTCATGCCAATAGTTTGCTGCCTGGATGTTTTTTGTAAAGATTATATAAAATTA
Source organism: Taxillus chinensis (assembly GCA_023512835.1). Lineage (NCBI taxonomy): Eukaryota > Viridiplantae > Streptophyta > Magnoliopsida > Santalales > Loranthaceae > Taxillus > Taxillus chinensis. The sequence goes on from CM042086.1 coordinate 850,042, forward strand.
CCACCTTTATTTCATTTCTGTGTGAATAAATTCTTGAAAAATTGTCAAACTAAACAAAATTTAAGGATTTTTTTATCTAAATCTCTTGACCCTAGCATCCAGATATATACCAAACCAAGTATGCTACTGCTGGCTCTGGATGCGTTAAGACAATTTATATCTAAGTTGATTTGTTAATTAACAGCTGCTAGTGATGCAATAGTTTGCTTAGTTGTGCACAATTCATTGGTCAATGTATGCACAAGGCAATGTAAAATGCTGTCCCCAGCTAAATGGCCCTTAAGGCCTTTAACCTATATTAAAACAGATAATATGCAGCTTTTGTTTAATTTACATGTGTACAGGCACAAACCCTTTAAAGTTGGCCATGGAAGCACTGAAAGCTATCCACCAGGTTCTATGCAGACTTCCCTCCCCACCCTTAGGGAAGAAATATATGGATTTGCGACACCATCAACTATGAAAACCAACTCAATGGAGCTGTAAGATTTAGCCTACAAAATTTACCCATAATATGGATGATTTTTGTATTCAAATATTTTTTTGGGGCTGTGGTTGAATTGTGCCTATTGCAGATCCATCGGGTGGGATCAATCAGATTCCATATGAGTGTACAATTTCTGGAGATGTCAGGTTGTTGATATTTTGTTTAGCTGTTTGTTTATATATTAACATGGACGTTGTCTCATACCTTTTTTTTCCTCTCTGATTGTAGGTTGACCCCTTTTATGAGTAAGAACTATTCTTGGTACCATGCACATCTTATAAGGCTATTTTTGAAGCTATGGGTATTAATATTATGAATATATGATATATTTTCATTCGCTTTGTCTGGATCAAATGACTTTGTGCGGGAAAAGGATGAGAAAATATTTCTTATCCTACTTTATTCCATTTTAATGCATAAATATTTTGATTGAAATTTTCATTAAAGTTAATTGAAGATTAAGAAAAGGAAAGGAGCAATAGTCATTTCATCTGTTTTTCGTTTTAATTTTCTTCATTTGTTTTTCCCTTAATGCTAATCTGTGCTTCCAGTGTAAAGGATGTGATGAAAAAGTTACAGGAATACACCGAAGAAATAAATGACAACATAGAGAAGCTAGAAGCCTCTGGGCCTGTTTCAAAATACGTCTTGCCGGATGAAAATTTGAGGGGAAGGTGCGCTTTCCTTTTCTCCATATTAAATCATTTTTATGGCAGTTCAACAAAAGATGTTCAACTAAAAAGTTACTTGCATACGAAAAGCTTGCATAAAATACACTCACATTTACATATGCAGATACATCCCATAAGCCTATACTCTGTTAATTTGTTTTTTTTTTAAAACATGCTTCCCATAGATTACAATAAGCTTTGATGAAGCAAGTTCAGGAGTTGCTTGTGATATTAATTCTCGCGGCTTCCGTGTTCTATGCAAAGCAACTGAAGATGTGGTTGGGCATGTGAAGCCATATTCAATCACTGGGACCCTGCCACTCATTCGAGAACTTCAGGTGACATACCCTCATTCATTATGATTTCAGGGCTATTTTTGGCATTTCTTTCTTTATTTTCTCATCGTTTTGTGTGATATTTGACAGGATGAAGGCTTTGATGTTCAAACAGTGGGTATGGTATGATCTGTCACTTTGATTTTTGATTAGCCTCTCAGGGTAAGATCCATGGATTTATAATCTGTGCATAATGTCGTTATTATGCTTTGATGTCTTCAAACCCATTATCTGTTGTTTCATTGCATCTGAATTTTTAGATGGTGTGAAGAACACTCTTAATCCAAGCTGAGAAAAGAGGTTCATCTACGTAGGTTTAATGGCCACCTACCATGCAAAGAATGAGTACTGCCTTCTCTCGGACATGTGTCAAGGCTACCAAGTTTTTGTCAGCATCATCTCACAACTAGAAGGATCTTGACTCCCAGGAGCTCGTAAAGACAACATCACAAATTCTTACCGACAGAAACAAAGGATAGAAACAAAAAAGATAAAAATGGAAGAAAACGATCAACAATAAAATTGGTGCAGTTGTTCATTTTTGGACGTTAAGACTCCCCGCTACACGCCCTGTATTTTGTTGCCTGATGTGATTTAAAGCAGTCACGATCCACAGTTGATGAATAGATTTGCACCATTAACCTTGGCATGGCTACATCTCTCTTTTCCCCCGTGATGGAATTTGTTAGTAGTGTTTTTTGCTTCCTTATTTTCCTTTGTATCTGGTCAGAAATCAATTAAAGTTAATTTTAAAATATATTAACTGATAAATATATAATCCTTTAAAATCTATTTGATTTATTTGATTTAAAATTTATTATAATTAACTTATGATTTAATTAATTTGGTAATTGATTGATTGAATTAATAAAAACATTTGTACGTATTAGTGGATGAATAGATTTAAAAGTGTCAATAGTGAACAATTTGAAATAAAAACCGATGAGAATTGTTATTTTAACAATAGAATTTAATGATAGGTAAAAGTTTAAGTTTAAGTAATTAATTTAAAAAGTGGGATGGCTTTCAATGGATTGTCAAACCCAGATCTGAACCACGGAATTATTATAAGTATCATGGGCATCAGGGAATCCTCATAAGTCGTAAGGTATGTTTTATGCCAACGCGGTGGCACTCTATAGCCAAAACCATTTATATTTTATACAGTCTGGAACAAAATTTTGGCCTATATGCGGCATATGTACAGTTCACTTTACTCTTAGTTTCTTTCCATCCCCTGCCCCTCCCCCCCCCCTATTACCAAGCGGACGACGGATGCTTCCCAAATTCAGGTGGAAGCTTTTCGTTCTGATTTCTCAGCTTGTATTCTCCGGCGTAATCTTTGCCGGTGATCATCTTGGATCTTCCATTAAGTCGGGGCCTCAGTATGACCACAGAGTAGACGCCATGCGTGATAATGGGGGCAAGGATATTATCGGTCTGCAGCAGCAGGAGTTTGTCAGCCCACGAATCAAGTTAACATATTGAATGTCATTGTCTTGATGGTTTGCTTGGAGATATGGGTGGGTGGCTTACCTGCATCCATTCAATCCCAAGGTACAGGGGTTAACAGTCCTTCCAGCAAGGGAGAGAAAATCTTCCCCATTTGCCGCCTTTCATACCAGGCTGCAATGTTTGTCCCAAAGGTTTCAACTTTCAGTAATGTGTGCTAAGATGACCTTGCAAAAAGAATATATAATTAACGAGAGATTTCATCATCACACGGGGAAGAGGCTGAACCTGCAAAGAGCTTCTTCAAATCACTCTGGCCTGAACGGGACTGTAAAACTGTAGCGTGCACCGACGTGTTGGATCTTACAGCCCCCCCAAGAAGAAAAACAATCATGTTCAGTGGAGAAGAACACACCATTTGAGAAAATATATAATTTTCTACAGAATGCGTTATATGTACCTGTTGTGGATGCAGCCACAAAATAGAGCGAACTCCGTAAGAGTAGCAGTTATCACAGCCGCAAATGCTTTCGCCACGTGGTACGAATGGGGGAAGCACACCTGTCTTAAATTTTAAGAATTGGGACGAGTTATAATAAATTTACTGTACTCACCACACCGGGATGGAACATGTGAAGGCAAAAGAAGAAGAAGAAGAAGAGGGCAATTCTACCAAAGATACCATTCTCAGCATCCAGACTAAATTGCTCCTCTTAGAAATATATCAGACAATAGCTCCCTGTCGAGTACAAAATTAAAAATCATGAACATTCTGTTGGAATAAATAAACAATCATTTTCCCCGACACTCACAAGTCTTCCTATTCCTAAGCAGCATCCACATTACAAAATAATTCATTAAGGCTCCTTTCCAATGATGTCACTAGCCAGCCTAACGCAAGGCCATTGCACGATTAAAAGTTACTCAGTCCGAATAGACTGACCTGAACAGCCGCCCGGTAGAAAAGCTCCCCCCCCACTGAACTATAGTGGTGACAATGAGTAAAAACTGCAAGGCCATTGGCCGATTGACTCTGCATATCATTATCTCCAAGCATTCAAATGAATACCCAAACACAAGTTTTCTTTGATATTTTACCTGCCATGGAGACATTCCATAAAAGAAACCTGAAGCTCCTTATCTTCGACATCCCTGATGGCACGAGTATGAGGTGATAACTTCACAACCTCGTCCTGCATTCATATTCCATGGAAATACCAGAGAGAAATTATTTGTACATAAAGACTGAAGTGAAGAAGTGAAGGAAGAAATATCACGCAAAAGGACAGGAAGGGAAAAGGAGTAATAAATCGATTCCACAACTGAAATGGGATTTTCTCCATTCCAGTATATTTTACCTATCTAGATCTAGCTAGCAACACGCACGCGAGGACATGGTTCTAACTAATGAACATCCTTGTTTATCTAGCAGACCAGACGTCAGTGGCTATGCTAAATTATACAAAAACGATCACCTAAATAAATCAGGACCATCGAATAAGGTGCCTCATTCCCCTAGCTAGGACGATTAAATAGATTTGATTTATCCATCCACTACTCATCACTCCCTTCAACTCAACCATTCCAACGCTTGGAATCACACAACTTCCTATAAGCTCCCATATATAAAAAAATAAAAGAAAGTGATGAAGCACAGATTAATGAGACGATCAATCACATTTGGAAAGTAAACAACAGCTTTCTTTTTTCTACCTTCGACTACTGCAATAAAACATACAAACTAGAATGATATGGAATAATGAATGAAACCCAGATCAAGCGATGATATATATGCGTGTGTGTGTGTGTGTGTGTGTGTGTGTGTGTGTGTGTGGACAGATATTAAACTAATTAGAGCTCTCACGGACGGTTCATATTAGCGTCAAGTATGAAGAGAAGTTATGATTGGAGGCGTTTATATCCAAGGCCATTCAAGACCACATCAGAAGGACGGTTCGAAGCCTCCCATCCAATCAATCCCAGCAACCGAGCATAAAATCTTCCTGCCAGTGCCATCGCACCATATTTCCTGATTCAAACCCAACCATTAATAAACACCATGAAAGGTGAAGGCGGAAGAAGAACCAAAACGGACTCAAAAATCTGAAGTCAAAGTCAACTGGGTAGAAGAGCACAAACCAATTCCGTAGCTCATCCTCACCACAGCTCCGATTTTCTCCAAAACTGGGAATTCCGGCGTCGCCGAAGCTCCGATCGAATGTGGTCACCCTATGGCAGACCCCAGGTACCCCTCCTCCTCCTCCTCGCCTGTCGTCGCCTTCCCGCTTGCCTTCATTCCGTTCCCTGCTCCGCTTTTCGGCCGCCCTCACTGGTCGCCGCGGGGATCCCCGGACTTAGCCGACCGACGCGCTTTTCCTTCCTATTTTGCTCCGAAAGGAAGTCGCAGGCGAGCTCTCCGGAGGAGCAGAAGGACAATGTGGCCGGAGGGCCGGGAGTCCGAGATACCAACGGAAGAGCCATATATGTATTCTTCTTCTTCTTCCCCTGACGATGCTTTAGGACTGCAACGAAGTCAGTTAGTTAGTCAGACAGGTCGTCGGCACAAGCCTTCGACGCTGTGCGAGTGAGTGTATCTTACTCGGAGCTCATCAGCACAGGCCTCCGGGGTGGGTGGGGGATGCTGTTGAGGCAATCGATCAATTCCTCGGACTCGAGGCTGGTCGGGTCGGGGATGTGGCGGAGGGAGAGAGAAACAGAGAGACTGTTGGAAGGTAGTTTGGGAGGATATGCCGAGAGCAGAGAGAGAGGGGGGGTTTGGGGAGGTGGGGCCTACAAGGCACGTGTGGACACGTTTTTAAGACATCGCACATCTAAGTGGCCAGTAATGGTCGTCCACGTGGAGATGAGTCGATGATTTACGATAGTCTTGAGGAGACCGCATCCGCATCATGTGTAATAATTTTGAGCCAACATTTTGGTTATGTCTCCGAAATATATATATATATATAAAATTTATATCCGCATCTCAAAATATAATATAATATTCATATCCGTACTTATATATCGTCCAAAATGTTTAATAAAAAAAGTCCTTTTACAGTGAGTCTTTGCCTAGTATTTTGGTCATGTTCTCAAAATCATTAGTGTAAATTCACATTGCTCTATAATAATATATTTGTTATGCGTATTTTGACTTGGAATATCCGCTGCGGTAGGAAAACAATAGACATTTGACGTTTCCTTTGGAGTGAAGAGGGAAAGTCGTAAAATAATATATATATGTGTGTGTGTAATGTTGGGTTATTATATTAGATAAGGATTTAAATTTATATTATTTTGGTAAATTATTATTTTTATAGAGTTTAACTATTTATTAGAATGAGATATTTTAAAAATAGTATTGCAATTAATCAATAAACACATCATATTATATGCTAAAATGAAGATATTTAGTAACCAATTCAAATAATAATATATTTCTTTATTTTTACAAGGTATATCTTTTGGAATGAATAACGACTCGATAAATATGCATTCGTTTTTCAGCTTATATTTCCAAGGTTAGTGCCAACGGTCAAGTTGCATAGTTATGACCCCAAAGTTCTCAAATTTGAATTTTTCTATAAACGAATGAAGTTTTAATGCTTAGTTAAAATTAAATTTTTAAAGCTAAATTTAACCTATGATAATACGGCCAAATCAGCATCTCCATTAAAACTTTATCCCAAGTTAAAGTTAAAAAGTTATCTAATTTATTGATATATCTAATGCATTAAATGCAAGTTTCAATGACTCATACAATAACTAACGCGCTCAAATACTTTATGTTTTACATATATAGATAATATAAACTCAAAGTTGTTTGCCTTTTAGAATTTTAAACTAATATTGTCTGTAAAACGATATCATAGCTTTGTAGTGCATGATGAAGTAAAACTAAATTTTCATCAAAAGTATATTATATGCCTTTTTACTTTGCTTCATAAAATTAATAATATATTATTACAAAATAAGTTTATCGTTATATTAATTAATAATATGATGCTAAGATGATAAATCACGTTTTACAAGTAAAAACTGCATTGACCTCCACATATGATGAAACCAATGGCATAATGACTATTTTCTTCCGTATTTATCACATATCAAGATATGTATACGTAATTGCTTTATTTAATTGCTAATCTTAATTTGTAAAACATTATATACAATATCATGTATTTAGAGTGGTCCAAGATTTTAGATGTTATAATTCCTAACGTGAAATTAAACTAATTTATTTGATATGAGCCAGTTTCATATGTTAATTAATTATGAATTGGTTTAAATTTAAATGTTTTTTTACTTTTTAAATTTCAAGGTCTCTTTTGTACAATTATTCATGGACCCACCTTAAACATGTAATAAAATGTACTTTTTTATCAAACTTCAAGAATATTATGTTGAAATAACTATAATGTGGATTTAAATGGTATAATTCTTCTTCCGGATTTAGTGTCACTGTCAAAAAAAGTCATCGTAAAATGTTTTATTATATAATTACAATTAATATACAATCGCTCGTAGTTTTCATGACAATTTGTTATGGGTTCTTCCCTCTCTTATAACCCTTTGATATATAATACACACACACGTTGCGTGCTTATTATACCAAAGATCAATTCGCTTGGCACAAGCTAGTAAATAGTATTATCTCAATTGTCTAATCATATATGTTTGGTTTTCGATCATTTTTTACCATTTACCATAAATAATTTTTTTTATCACCACGATATAAGTTTTTTGAGACATAAACCTAATGCAGGTATTAGACGATGAATAATGAATTGGAAAATAAACTTTAGTTATCAAAACTTGTATAATGAGATATATTAATACAAATAACTAAAATAGTCATAATCTTAAAATTAATCATGATTGGATCAAGCTATTATAATTAATTATATTTTAGAAGCCAAAGAGAATTTAGATGTTGTAGTTAAACATGTTGTTATTCATGCGAAAATAAATTGTTTTAGAACTATCGGAGGATGATTAGAGAATCAATAAGAATATATCAATTAAATAATATAATAAATAATTAAATTACGATAAAATATCAACTTCTATGCATTTATTACATTATTTTTTTTATAGGATTTTATTTATTGTATATTTTGTTTCATTTACTATATTTAATTTGGATTATATAATAATTTTATGATTAGATTGAATATTTAATAAAGACTTCGTAATCGATAACGATGCATCGATAAAAGATCTTAAATATAATACAATAATATTCACGGCATTTCACTTCCTAATATTTCCATCTCGATTACTCATGTCTCACCCGTGAGATTTCCATGTTTTGTTTAAAGAAATTTGGAATAAATCATGTGTAACATTGTGACAATATCGGAATATATTAAACATTTGATCTTTAAGTTGTTCAAAATAATGAGTTCATTTTAAAAACATTTTTAAAGAGGTGGGGTGCCAATATGGGCACCTCGGTGTGTATACATATATAATATGATTATATATGTACGTAACCTTTTACTCACAAGTTTTTGTAAAAACTAAGCAGTGATTCATATCGTGCTATTTATCAAAGACGTACTTTAGTAAGGTTACCTCCCACATTTTTTATATAAAAACAAGTCGTGTAATTTTATTTTGTTTTCAAAGACGAAGAGATCATTTTAACGAAAATAGAAGTGGGAACACCTGATCACAGCTACTGCGTAAAAAATCTAACTATCAACATGCCCAAGAAAACCTTTTTTTTTTTTTTTTGGTTTAAAAACTCAAACCAAATCCACACACAGAGATTTTAGAGAGAGAATTCTAGAGAGAGAGACAGACAGACATACAGAATGAAGTGTGTGCTTTAGCGCTGACTGTGGAGAGGGAGAGAGACTTGGATTAAGGAACGCAGATGGCGTTGATTTGATTGCTTGTTTGCAAGTTTCTCAACGACGACGAGAGAAAGCAGAAGCATCGGACTAAGAAGGAGCTCTACGAGTTACCATCGAGGTTTTCGAGCCCAAGGTATGTCTCCTCTAATCCCTCTTCCTTCAAGACTTTACCTCATCACCAGCCCTCCCCAATTCCTTTATGGATTTCCATAATTATTTGTGATGTTTCAATTGACTCTCATCAATTGTCGTGTGTCGGTCGTGAATTTCAAACTGTGGCTCACTTCTATGCACGGATTGATAGGATTTAAGATGCTTCGTCCCAAGCACAGTGTTTATGATGCACCCGTCAATCAATCAATGATGATGGAGTTTAATTCACTGGACTTGGATGCTGTTATTTGGAGAATAAGTCGACCAGTCTGTGGTTTATGGCTTTCTATCTCGATACTCATATGCATATTCTATGGTGCTAAAAGTTTCTATTTCAAATTTAACAAGACATGACATGATTGATGTTTCCTATGAGATTTATACATCTCCCAATATACCAACGTAGTTATATTGAGAAAAACAGGGGACAGTGAGTGTCGGTGTGATTGAAATTGAATTAGAGATGGCAAACGGGGATGGAGAGATTGAATCAAGAGAGAATGGAACACAAAAGGCTTGTTGCTGTAAGGTAGGAATTAGCAAACACAACGGGGAAGGGGGAAGTGGTTGCTGTGATAGGTCAGACTCTATATGTTCCATTACACATATGGCGCTCTTGTTAAATTTCCTGCTCATGCCTCCTGGTTCAATACTTCAATTTGCCAGAGCTGATTCAGGCTATGCATCATGCAGTTGCTCTCTGTGTACTTCTACTATATTTAATATGCAGATTAACTACGACTCTTTTTTTGGTCAAATTGGTTTGATAGTGTATTATCTGAAATTAGGGATGTCATCAATTTGGCGTGACGTGATTAGAAGGGTGAGAAGAAGAGGATTTCATTGTTGCCGTAAATATTCCAGTGCAGTGCAATGGATGTGAGAACCTGTAGCTCTCATATAGGGAGGTCACTGTTTGACGTAACAGAGGCTTTTACATAATTATGTCGTGTAAAGTGTTGTCATAATATTGTAGCTTAATTGATTGTAATATCAAATTTTCTTGTTTCTATGATCCCTGAGGAAATACTAATCTTTATTGTGACTTGTTATTTAGATTACAGCAATCTTGCAAGGGGCTCACATACAAGGACCCATGATGACACAAGCTCTGCACTCCAGGAATATGGAAAGCTGACATTCGTGTAGTATTTCTTTTCTGGGAGTTAGTTGTTATTTTTGTTTTTATCTTAGTTTAAGGTTAAAATTTCTTGATTGTCTGAAAATGTTCTAGTAATTAAAAAATAGAGTATCATGTCCCTGCTTTTCCAGGTTTAAATAATGATCATTCCTTTATGAAATCAATTTATGACTTTTATTCTATTAAATTTTCTTCTTGTTGTTTCATTTTGGAGTCAATGAGAATGGACAACGAACTTAGAGTCCTGATGGGGTGAAACTGGACATGTCGGTCATGCCATGTTCATCCCACGTTGCATGTGAAGCCTGTGGAATCTATAATGGGAATGAAGGATGGCAAGTTTTTTGAAGGAGCGTGTCAAGGAAAGGCATCTAGCCAGTGTTCTTTTCATGATGCTATGTTGTTATCTCCTTCAAAGAGCAGCATATGCAAACGAAAGGCTGCATACAAGCAGTGAAACAAGTAACTTTTTCAGTGTTTGTTCCAGTCATGATCCATTATCTGAAAATGGAAAGTAAAGCTGATTGAGTGGCTGGATGTTTTCCAAGACACGGAGATGCTGCTAAAACTGTGAACACCAAAAGACCAGGAGATAATCAGAGTGTTTCCACACAATGCATCTTTCATGGCCATAAAATCTTTCAAAAATCTGCTTAATAAAATAAAGACCCTGAGTGCCATGGGTGATGACACCCATGCGTTAGTGGGGATGATTGTGTAAATGAGATTATTACTGATCATAAAGATGGCATAGTGAGGAAGAATATGCTTCACACTTCAGCTTGAGTTAACATCTTATCTATAGAGGGATCTGAAAAGCGCAGCTAGTGGCCGCTTTGCTTCAGAACAGGAGGGCCATTTACAGCCAGCTTCCAATCTTTTCAACAAGTCAGATCCATCTGTGCCTTTTCCTTACGAGATCCTATGCTGTAGAAAGTCCATTAACTGTGAGGAATCCAAGTTTTCCTCTTTTCTGGAAAATAACTTTTTTCCCTTCAAAATTAGTTGCTTAGAATTTCTTGAGTCTTCCAGTGCTCGCCTAAGCAGGGAACCTTCTGAGTCTTCCATGGAGCAAGTGGAATCATCAAAGCAAGTTGGAGGGCATGGAGTGTTGTTAATAAGTACTGGAAACTGGACTACAGAGGATGCAAATTGGA
>CM042086.1:871798-874298 GCA_023512835.1 Taxillus chinensis
CACCCGCCGAATCAACTAGCCCTGAAAATGGACGGCGCTAAGCGCGCGACCTATACCTGGCCGCGAGGCAACGGCCAGGCCCCGATGAGTAGGAGGGCGCGGCGGTCGCCGCAAAACCCGGGGCGCGAGCCCGGGCGGAGCGTCCGTCGGCGCGGATCTTGGTGGTAGTAGCAAATATTCAAATGAGAACTTTGAAGGCCGAAGAGGGGGAAAGGTTCCATGTGAACGGCACTCGCACATGGGTTAGCCGATCCTAAGAGACGGGGGAAGCCCGTCCGACAGCCGCGAACCGCGCGAGCTTCGAAAGGGAATCGGGCTGAAACCCTGAACCGGGACGTGGTGGCCGACGGCGACGTTAGGGAGTCCGGAGACGCCGTCGGGGGCCCCGGGAAGAGTTATCTTTTCGGCAACGCCCTGCCCACCCCGGAATCGGCCCAGCTGGAGGTAGGGTCCAGCGGGCCGGAACAAAGACCGCACGTCGCGCGGCGTCCGGCGCGCCTCGACGGCCCTTGAAAATCCGGAGGACCGAGTGCCATCCACGCCCGTTCGTACTCATAACCGCATCAGGCCTCCAAGGTGAACGCCCGGTCGACGGAACAATGTAGGCAAGGGAAGTCGGCAAAATGGATCCAGAACTTCGGGAAAAGGATCGGCTCGAGGGCCGGGCTCGGGGTCCTGGCCCGAACCCATCGGCCGCCGGCGGACCGCTCGAGCCGCTACCGCGGCGAGAGCGGGTCGCCGCGGCCGTCCGGGGGACGGACCGGGAACGGCTCCTCGGGGGCCTTCCCGAGCAGACGAACAGCCACTGTAACCGGACGGACAAGGGGAATCCGACCGCTTAATTAAAACAAAGCATCGCGATGGTCCTCACGGATGCTAACGCAACGTGATTTCCGCCGGCTCGAATGTCAAAGCGAAGAAATTCAACCAAGCGCGGGTAAACGGCGGGAGTAACTATGACTCTCTTAAGGTAGCCAAATGCCTCGTCATCTAATTAGTGACGCGCATGAATGGATTAACGAGATTCCCACGCCTGGCCTACTATCCAAAAAAACCACGCCCAAGGGAACGGGCTTGCGTAACAGCGGGGAAAGAAGACCCGCGAGCTTGACTCTAGTCCGACTTTGTGAAATGACTTGAGAGGTGTAGTATAAGTGGGAGCCGGAAACGGCGAAAGTGAAATACCACTACTTTTAACGTTATTTTACTTATTCTGTAAACGAAAGCGGGGCAACGCCCCTCCTTTTGGACCCAAGGCCCGCCTGGCGGGCCGATTCGGGCGGAAGACATTGTCGTGGGGAGTTTGGCCGGGCGGCACATCCGTTAAAAGATAACGCAGGTGTCCTAAGATGAGCTCAACGAGAACGAAATCTCGTGTGGAACAAAAGGGTAAAAGCTCGCTTGATTCTGATTTTCGCACGAATACGAACCGTGGAAAGCGTGGCCTATCGATCCTTAGACCTTCGGAATTTGAAGCCAGAGGTGTCGAAAAGTTACCACAGGGATAACGGCCCGGGCAGCCAAGCGTTCATAGCGACGTTGCTTTTGATCCTTCGATGTCGGCTCTTCCTATCATCGTGAAGCAGACCACCAAGTGTTGGATTGTTCACCCACCAATAGGAACGTGAGTCGGGCTTGGACCGTCGTGAGACAAAGTTAGTTTTACCCTACCGATGCGAGCGTCGCAATAGTAATTCAACCTAGTACGAGAGGAACCGTGATTCGCACAATTAGTCATCGCGCTTGGCCGGAAGCCGCGGCGCGGAGCCACCGTGCGCCGGATTATGACCGAACGCCTTAAGTCGAATCCGGGCTAGCCGCGATGCATACGCCCGCCGCCCGTTTGCCGACCTCGCAGGGGCCTTCGGGTCCCCAAAGGCACGTGTCGCGGCGCCCCCGGGCGGACGAGCCGCGGGGGACGCCTTGAAGTTTAATTCCTATCGAGCGGCGGGCCGAACCTTGCGGACGACTTAAATACGCGACGGGGTATCGTAAGCGGCGGAGTGGCCATGCCGCCACGATCCGCCGAGATTCAGCCCTTTGTCGCTCCGATCGTCCCTTCCTTACCCCCCACGTCCCCCCCAAAACACTCAATGTCCCCCCGCACCACCATTGGAGGCTCTTCATTCCCACCGCCCAAGGCCGCCGCAAGGGAGACGGCCGCGCCCGTCCGACTACTACGAGTTGTTTTCCACCAACTTAACTTATATAGCCCCCCCCGCCACAATATCACCACACAACTCTGGGGCTAAACAATCCCAACTTCTCAAGACATAGCGCAACATCTCCGTCCCAAGCTTTGTGGGGATTCGGGCTAAAATGGGGCTCCTATCGGCCGCCACCGTGCTGATTTTTGGTCCCTGCTCGCGATTCGACCGTCCGATTGAATATTCATCTACTTTCCGTCGTGCATATAAAGTTTCACCGTGATCCGACGAACGCTTGTCCGGACATTCACTTATTTCGGAAAATGCAACATAACTAGCCACCCTAGCCTAAC
>CM042086.1:904298-906798 GCA_023512835.1 Taxillus chinensis
GACGGATTGCAACAATGGGCGAAGTTAGAGTTGCAGCGGAGGAACGTGCGGGACCTGGCGTCGGCCATGGCGGTGGCCGAATCACTCATCGAATACAAGAAGCCGGAGAAGGCCACTAGCTCTTCATCGACTTCCAAGACGAACAGGTTCCACAAGGAGAAACGTGGGGGAGACAACCGGAGTGAAGGAAAAGGGAGACCCTTCCAACCGTCTAAGGACTTTCGCCCAAAACACTTCGCGAATGGTTCCAAGGACGGGGAGAAGCCAAGGATCTCCTGTTTCCTTTGTGAAGGCCCTCACAAGGCGTTCGAGTGCCCGAAGCGCTCCAAACTCTCCGCGATGATCAACGAAGACGAAGAGAGGAATGCGAGGGATCCACGACTTGGTTCCTTGCAACTCCTCAATGCAATCAAGGCGAAGGTGGAGGTGCCACCATCCGGACGACGAAGGGCCGCATGTACGTGCTCGCTAAGGCCAACAACCTTGAAACTAAGGCCTTGGTGGACACGGGTGCGACCAACAACTTCATTAAGGTCGAAGAAGCTCGTAGACCAGGGGATAGTCTACAAGGAAGAGAAGGGCGGCTGAAGGCGGTGAACTCCGGTGCCGGTCCAATCCATGGCGTGGCTCGAGGCGTCGAGCTAAGTATTGGCGAGTGGAGAGGCAAGGTGAATCTCTCCGTGGTGTCGATGGACGACTATCCCATGGTGTTGGGGATGGAGTTCGTTGACCAGGTGCGGGCAATTCCAATTCCTAGCACCAACACAATGTGCATCATGGACGAGGGGAAAACGTGCATGGTGAAGGTAATGCGGGAGGAAGAGCTCAAGGCGAAGTCTCTTTCGGCGCTCCAACTGTCTAAAGGAGTTAGGCGACAGGAGCCAACCTTCATTGCTATGGTGAAGGAAGGATGCCCAAGTGTTGGGGAGGAGCCCCCAACCGAAGTGAAGACGGTCCTTGAAGAGTTTGGGGACGTTATGCCACCCGAACTCCCCAAACAACTTCCGCCGAAGCGGGAGGTGGACCACAAGATTGAGCTAGAGGCCGGTGCAAGGCCTACTGCTGCGGTGCCCTATCGGATGGCACCACCGGAGTTGGAGGAACTTCGGAAACAATTGAAGGACTTGTTGGATGCCGGGTTCATTCGGCCATCCAAAGCGCCATTTGGAGCACCGGTGTTGTTCCAAAAGAAGCACGATGGGTCGATGCGGCTATGCATTGACTATAGGGCGCTCAACAAGATCACGATGAAGAACAACTACCCCATCCCACTTATATCCGGCCTCTTTGATCAACTTGGTGCTGCGAGATGGTTCTCAAAGCTAGACTTGCGGTCGGGATATTGGCAAGTGCGGATAGCCGAAGGTGATGAGGCAAAGACGACGTGCGTCACAAGATACGGCTCTTACGAGTTCTTGGTGATGCCCTTTGGCCTCACAAACGCCCCTGCCACATTCTCGTACATTGATGAATCGGATCTTCCAACCATACTTGGATAGATTCGTCGTGGTGTACCTTGACGACATTGTCGTCTATAGCAAAACGTTGGAGGAACACAAGGCACACCTACGGCGGGTTTTCCAAATCTTAAGGGAGAACCAACTCTTTGTGAAGAAGGAGAAATGTGACTTTGCGAAGAAGGAGGTGCCCTTCTTGGGTCACATCATTGGCGACGGCAAGTTAAAGATGGATAACAAGAAAGTGTTAGCCATCAAGGAATGGGAGACGCCCAAGAAAGTCCCTGAAATGCGTTCCTTCCTTGGCTTGGTTAACTACTATAGAAGATTCATCCGCGGCTATTCCCACATTGCCGCACCCTTGACGGAACTATTAAAGAAAAACAAGACTTGGGTGTGGGATGATGCTTGCCGAGAGGCGTTTGATAAGTTGAAGCAAGCCGTGACAAACGGACCGGTGATGGCACCGCCGGACCATACGAAGCCTTATGAAGTTCACACGGATGCTTCAGACTTTGCCATCGGTGGAGTTCTTATGCCAGGAGGGGCATCCTGTAGCATATGAGAGCCGAAAACTTAATGGCACCGAACGGAGGTACGCGGTGCATGAAAAGGAGATGACGGCTGTTATGCATTGCCTTCGGGTGTGGAGGCATTATTTGCTAGGGTCCAAGTTCGTGGTGAAGACGGACAACATTGCTACGAGTTATTTCCTAACTCAAAGGAACTTAACTCCGAAGCAAGCACGGTGGCAAGGACTCCTAGCGGAATTCGACTTTGTGCTCGAGTACAAACCGGGCACAAATAATGTGGTGGCTGATGCACTAAGTCGGAAGGCGGAACTTGCAGCCATTAGCCAACCACAATTCCCCCTGGTGGACAAACTAAAGGAAGGAATGGAGCACGACCCATTAGCCAAGTCCTTGGTGGAATGCGTCAAAGCTGGGAAGACGCGACGATTTTGGCTAAGGGATGACTTGCTCCATACTCGAGGGGAACGGGTGTACGTTCCTAAATGGGGAAGTTTGAGGAGAGACATCCTC
>CM042086.1:956798-959298 GCA_023512835.1 Taxillus chinensis
ATTCAACCTAGTACGAGAGGAACCGTTGATTCGCACAATTAGTCATTGCGCTTGGTTGAAAAGCCGGTGGCGCGAAGCCACCGTCTGGTTGGATTATGGCGAACGCCTCTAAGTCGAGAATCCGGGCTAGCCGCGATGCATACGCCCGCCGCCCGTTTGCCGACCCTCGGTAGGGGCCTTCGGGTCCCCAAAGGCACGTGTCGAAGGCGCTCCCCTCGCGGCGGACGAGCCGCGGGGGCGCGCTTGAAGTTTAATTCTATCGAGCGGCGGGTTGAATCCTTTGCGGACGACTTAAATACGCGACGGGGGTATTGTAAGCGGCGAGTGGCCATGCTGCCACGATCCGGCGAGATTCAGCCCTTTGTCGCTCCGATTCGATCCCTCCCCCCCTTACTCCCCCCCCGTCCCCCCCAAAACACTCAATGTCCCCTCCGCACCACCATTGGAGGCTCTTCATTCCCACCGCCCCAAGGCCGCCGCAAGGGAGACGGTTGCGCCCGTCCGACTACTACGAGTTGTTTTCCACCAACTTAACTTATATAGCCTCCCCCCGCCACAATATCACCACACAACTCCGGGGCTAAACAATCCCAACTTCTCAAGACATAGCGCAACATCTCCGTCCCAAGCTTTGTGGGGATTCGGTGCTAAAATGGGGATCCTATCGGCCGCCACCGTGCTGATTTTTGGTCCCCGCGCTCGCGGTCGACCGTCCGATTGAATATTCATCTACTTTCCGTCGTGCATATAAAGTTTCACCGTGATCCGACGAACGGTTTGTTCGGACATTCACTTATTTCGGAAAAATGCAACATAACTAGCCACCCTAGCCTAACCCCCAATAAAAAATCCAACGGTCATCCGTTTCAAATTTTGACCGTTGGATCGAATATTCATGTACTTTCGGCCGTGCCTGCAAAATTTCGCAGCGAACGGACACTCGGTTTTCGCACACACTCACCCACAAGTTATTGAACAATCATAAATTCTCATATTGCTTAGTACATAGCCACCCACCACCATAATTGGTTTGATTTCTTTAAATTCTTCTTTTTCATCCACACATGCACATGCATAAAGAATAGCAAAAATATGTTGAAAAAAATTCATGAAAAAAAAAAAAAATCGAAATCCGTTGCACCGCACGGCTCCGTCGCCCGATACGGCCGCACGTGCGACATGGGCCGTTCTTATTTTGTGTCCAACTACCATATTTTACATTGAAATTGAGTTGACACGTAATAACATTTGTTCCGCTATTAGTCGCCGCATTTCTCGTCTTCACATTCGGCCCAAGCTGCGCCGCTTCACTACGATGTCTCCTGGTGGCACCGGGAAAAAGCCTTAACATCTATATGTAGGGGAAGGCTCCGGTGCCATCAAAACTCGGCCGGTGCCATCGAACGTGGCCTCGGTCCGGGCGTCCCCCCTCTCCGGGGGCGTCATCGGGGGTCCGAATGTCGGGTGTTGGGGTGCCTAGCTCTCACGAGCTCGTTTCGAGCGGAAAAGTCGCTCGCCGGGCGGCTGCCGGGCGTCGGCTGCGTGCGTACGTCTCCCGATATACTCCGATCGCGTCCGGCTTGCCCGACATTGCTCGGTGCTCGGGTCGTAGCCGTGTTGCACGGCACGCACGGCATTGGCGCGAACGTGCGCCGGTGAAGGCGTGTGAGTGGCCGTCGGATAACTACGTCGTGCGGGCTCCCTGCTGGCGCGGCGACCGTGCGACTCTTATCCTCCTCCTTTGTTGCGGCCTCGATTTTTCGAGGCATCAAATCGGTCCCTGTGTTGCGTACCCAACGTTATGGAATTCCTACCCTACGAACATTTGCCCCCGCTCGTTGCACCGCCGGTGCGAGGCGGCATGAAGAATCTCCCTACCGTCCAGCCGTGGCTCGTTGCGACAGCCGGCTGGGTCGGGCGTGGGGGGGATTTGCTAGTGGTCTCGGTTACGGAACATCATGCGAGCGTCGGGTTCCGTCCTTCGTACGCTCGGTGAACACTCTCATTACGAACGACCGTCCGCCACCGCCCGGCCTCCCGACACACGTCGGCGATGTCCCTGCGATGGCGGCGTCCGTGAGGAATCTTTACAGTTGATCTGCCCGGTAGTCATATGCTTGTCTCAAAGATTAAGCCATGCATGTGTAAGTATGAACTAATTCGGGCTGTGAAGCTGCGAATGGCTCATTAAATCGATTATAGTTTGTTTGATGGTATTTCTTTACTCGGATAACCGTAGTAATTCTAGAGCTAATACGTCGTGCACCCACCCCGACTTACGGAAGGGACGCATTTATTAGATAAAAGGTCGACGCGGGCCTTGCGCCCGTTGTTACGATGAATCATAATAACTTGACGGATCGCACGGCCATCGTGCCGGCGACGCATCATTCAAATTTCCGCCCTTATCAACTTTCGATGGTAGGATAGTGGCCTACCATGGTTTTGACGGGTGACGGAGAATTAGGGTTCGATTCAGGAGGGGGCGCACGAGAAACGG